>VXBJ01006354.1:290874-307516 GCA_013400055.1 Nycticryphes semicollaris
AAAGAAGACTATGAGCAGCAATTTTTCAAAGCCATAAACATTCAAAACAATCTTCTTCCTTCCCCCAAACACATGAAGAGTGAGAAGTCTGCTGGAAAAGCTGTATGATCAATAGACAGAATGGCCTATGTATAAAAAACAAGCAAATAAACTATAACCATTCAAACTAGAACAGGAGCAACTGAACTGAAATATGATAGAGGGTCACAAAATCACGAGAAGCATGGAAAATAGGAAATTATTTTCTAGCCTACCCTTACAAGAACAAGAGAACATCAAATCAAACTAGCTGGAGACAGGTTCAGAGCAAAGTAAATATCATATGTGGCTGATGTTTAATAAACACATCAGAAATTTTTAAAAGTTTACAGAGGATCAAAAAGTGACAGAACTTACTTGCAGAAGAAAAGTTCATTCAAGGGGAACACATAAAAAAATTACTTCTTGGTCAGGAATTCCCTGAACTACAATTTACTGGATGATGGGAGAATATTCTGGGGAGCCATGCTAACAGCTTTCCTTACCTTCCCGTAGTGTTCACAATTAGCCATTGCCTGAGACAGCCCACAGGGCTACATAAGCTTTATTTTGTCTTCATTTGGACCTCCTTAGAGTAACAGACATACACTAGATAATTATAGGACTAAAATTTATCATTTCGATTACCAAGAAGAAGATAAATGAGAACATTTCATATGACTCAATAAATCTGTTGTACAATATTACAGATGACAGTATTTCACTACCTCAGTCATGCAAGATATCTCTACAAATGTAAATGATTTAGCTCACACTAACTTAAAGTTCCTGGAAACTCAGCAGCTCTGAAAACTGTGAGGACATATTTTTTTATGTAAATGTGAAAACTTGCAGTGAATCATGTATTGCTAATTCATCTGTGTTCAGTAATGTTCCTGGTGAGTATAAAGAGCCTGTGTATAAAAAATATTTAGAAGGACTTGAGATTTAGTCCTTTGTCCACAGATTTGTCCACGTTTTATTCCTCACAGAATAAGTTTGGAACAAATTAAGCAGTAACTACTTATCTTTGCTGAATAGCATTTTGAAAAAAATATTACCATTCATAAAGAAACTAAACTCAACAATTTACAATAGCTGTGCAAAAATCCCATATGCTGTATAAAAGGGTTACAAATACCATACAATGTAACTCTGATTATGGTTGATTATATTCTTATTATGAAGTTAGTTGTCCAATTTCTCCTTAAGGGAAAGCAAAATATTTCTTTTTTAAAATTATTTGTTAGTTTAACAGTATCCTGTCACCATACATACAGCATTAGAAAAATATGATAGTATTTGAGCAACCTCATGACACTTAATATTTTCATCAAAAGTTTCAAAGGTAGTATCTCCCCAGATTTTGCTTAAGGTACCACTTTACACAGCATGTTCTTGCTCTTTACATTGCAATCTAAAAAATATCAGTTATGTAAAGTAGCAGAAAATAACCCTTTTAGCCCTGAGGTACCAAAACCAGAACTGAAATCCCCAGATGTTATCCAAAATTCACAGTGTGAACATGCAGCTAAAGATTTTTACAGCAGCAGGCCTTATTCTACAGGCCACTCAAGGAACAGCAAGGAATATCTAAATCTGAAAAGTAGATTTTCTAACATTTATTTAATGGGAGTTCTATAAAGAATAATTCAACTTTTCCAACATTCTTGTGATTACAAGGCAGACCTTAGTCAACAGACATATAAAAACACATCACACAAATGTAAATACACTGCCTGCAGTTACTAATAAAGATGGTTGAGATTTTTTTTTCCAATTTTCTGTTTAGTAGACATTGCTTAAAACAAAAACATTTCATACCTACTAGGCTTTGAAGAAAATTTCATTTGGAAAGGTTTCCTACTCACATAACAGAGAGGTTAGTTGGTGGAATTAACTTATCCAGCTGTTAGACTTGGATGCTAATCCCTGTTGTGTCTGATAAAACTACTAGCTCTCCAATGATAATACTAGATAATACTAGTCTGTTGCTGGGGAAGAAAGAAAAGCAGAAAAAAAAAAAAAAAGAGTGCTAGTTTCACCCTATTCTGAACAGGAGAATTATATTACACCATGGTATGCTTTGAAAAACTTTGTTTTCCACTCCAATGTAATTCTGACCTAACTTGAATTTAGACACTTCTGATACAATAGATCTCTTCTACATGAGGGGAAGGAGAGTCATTGTCACAAACTGTATCCATTTAATATGTTGCTCAGTAATGTGCAGGATAATCAAGAATAAACAGTTCTCATTCTCATTCTAATTTACAGGTCATATACATGCAAACAGAAAACTAGTGTAGGGTATACAAGTAACGCCCTCCTTTCTTCCAAAACTTTAATGCACTTCACTCATTTATAAAAAGTTTCAGTAAAGTACACTTAAATATTTCAACTTTTTATTGAGACCTTTGATGAAGGATAGTAACACAGATAAACAGAAACCTGGTAAAGAAGATTGCCAGATACATTTTGAGAAATGAAACCAGATGCTAAATAGTGATGTGGGACTATAATTTTACATGATGCCATCAAAGAGAGAGAGAGAGATAAAAGAAAAGGAGTTATGCTACATATGCTTCATGTTCTGTGACTCCTGAGAATAATTATTCTGAAAACTCTGATGAGTAGATTATTCCTATAAAAGGTCATTAGACACTGAGTACTGTACAGGAAACTTGAAGGAACTAAATGAACAAGCAAAAAATATGAACAAGATGAAAATTAAAAAATAATTTATCTGTGTTAGCTGTACAGACTTAACAAACTTAATTCATAGCCCACAAGACCCTAAAACAAAAAGAGACTTTAAAGGAAACAATCAAAAAAAGGATATGCAGGCTCAGTGGCCTTGGGGAAAGAGAGAGATCTATCAAAAATATGGACAGGTATTATTATTATCAGTTTGCTGCCCTTAAGTTTTGATTTGCTTGCAGGAAAGAAATGGAATATTTACTTCACATGAGGCAGGGAAAGACCCTCACATTTTGGTACTGGCAAAATGACAATTCAACTCAACCATAAAATCATGCACTTAATACAGTCCATCACACTTGTCCTTCTGGGAACTGTATTATATCTCATTAGTCAACTTGCCCCTTCTGGAACTATTTTTTTCCATCCATTCCAGAACTCAAATTTTTCCATCTTTCCCAGCTGAGTGTCATCTTTACATCATTACTTGAATCATAATAGAAAATACTGCATTATAAGAAAATTATAATACTCTGAAACAGTTTGCTATGCCATTCAATATGTGTATGGTCTTCCCCTGCTTCTGAAGTAACGTCTCCTTGAGTTCAGCTATTATTTCCTATTTTGCTACTTTTTTTTTTTTTTTTTCAGGCTTAAAGGATTAGGCTCAACCCTCAAGATTTAATCTAATTATTTTTGAATCATAATTTCTGAAACGTGGTCCAAATTTACAAAGCACTCTAGATGTTTTGTCTAGCATTTACTATTGATTTACACAGTGTCATTACAGTGTCTGCAGTGTTACTCTCACATTTAATATATATTCTCACACTTCTAGTTTCAATGACTGCAGTTTTGAATCCTGATGAAGATTTCCCTGAGGAGTTCATAACAGGACACTGGACATTTTTCTGAAAGAGTTAATTTGAATGCTATAAATCCTATTTTAAATTACTATATCTAAATTCCAGTATTTTCAAGGTAAACAAACAAATCTAGCTGGCTTGGCACCATCCTTTTTAAATAATTTAACATGGAAGCTCCATACTGAACTTTTAGCTTCCATCTCCTGTGCAAAGCAACTAATTTCTAGCTGAAAAATGTACTTCTTTATTTCCTTGCATCCTTCCTTCTTTTCAAGATAAAAATGGTAATTCCTACTGTTACTAAATGAAACATTTGTTTCAGCGCAGTATTTCATATAAGGCAACTTTTAATCAAAAGTCTTCAATACCAGGTTTCTTTATAATTCTTTTCTTAAATGACAGTAAAAGTAAGATTAATGCTTTCTAATAGTATCAAGAAAATGTTATCATTGTTGTGCTAAGCACTGATGAGGTCACATCTACAATAGCATGTACAAGGACAGACACATAAGAAAGATTAATTGAAACTGGAACAGGGGCAGAAAAGCCAGCAGAATCATTAAAGAAATGGAAAGTATACCATCCACCAAGAGAGGCTTAAAGAGTTTCAGTGGTTTAGATTAACAAAATGATGGCTGAGATAGATATCTGCTATGTATACATATTTCAGCAACAGATAACTAAAGAAGGAAAAGTTAAGACAAGCCACAGCCTGCAGAAAATAAGAGGGTATAAAATATCCACAGAGCAAATTTAGGCTAGACACACAAGATTCTTAATTGTTAGAAAAACAAATTACCAATAAAAGGAGAAATAAATGCAACTTGTTTTGGCAATCAGTTAAAGAATAACGTGAAAATTATAACAGTGGGTGTCTGGACTCAGTGGTGGAGAAAGTTGCCTCTATTTTACTTTGGAAATTTCATTAGAGAAAGTATCTTATTTTCACAAAAATTGTTGCTTAGTAAGAAAAACATTTTTCTTAAACCAGTCTTCCTTCTACTGAAAACATTTAAAAAAAAAATTCAAAATCTTAATGCCACAAAATGAAAAATTTTTTTTCAAACCTGGCAAATACCTATAATAATGAATGGTCTGAGCAATACTTCCGATGAAAAAAAAATTTCCAAGTTTCGGTTTGAAAGTCCTAGGAAGCGTAAGATGGCATAACCACTTTATTGCCAGCTGCTCCCAAGCAACAGAACACAGCATGCACTCTCAGACCTCAAACTACTTGTACCAAGACATCTTATTAAAAATTTTGTGAGATGCAACACGCAAAATGCAGTATATGTAGGGAAGTCATAGCAACTAACATGAATATGAAAAACCTGGCTTGACTTTCCCCTGTTTCAAACACAAAATCTCAATTTTCAACTAAAAGCTTAGATGCATTTTTTTTTAATTGGGAGAAAAAGCTCAGTTTTCAGCAAGACCACCACCCTTTTTTAAGCACTAGAGATTTTGATAAGAATATTCTTCAGGAACATGATACTAAATTATATACTATAGCTGAGATGTAAATCTGGTACTAAAACAAACCTGAGATTAATAGTTAATTTTTCTATAATTTATTAGCTCCTTTATACTGAATAATCCCTTAGTATCAGCAGAATTTATCTCTTCCTTTAGTTAGCCAGTTTCATTTCCCACTTAATCTTGACAGAAAAAAAATAATTAACAAACATGATTTACATAATCCTTGACTCCATATCTCAAAACCACTCAAGGACCTTATTAGTCACAGAAAAGATTGGGCTTGTCTGATCTGGCATTTCTCTTTGCTCATCTAAAGGCTATTTCCATGCATTGTTACTTTTTCTTCCCCAATACAATTCTTGAGTTTTTCATCTTGCCTTATGTACACTAAATGCTGCAACAGGGCACAGCTTCAAAACTGTGTTTGTAAATATTCGCTCCAATGAAATTTTTGTTTAGCTACTTTAGCTACAATTATGCCCAAGCGTGACCATCCTTCCTACACATCCTACTAAATAATTTTTTAGGATCTGTATATACAGAATTTAAGCAAAATTTTTGGAATATTTCCCAAAACAGATGTTGGTATTTGCATCAAATAAACACCTAATCTAAAAGCATCATAGCAGTCATGTGTCTTCTGAAAACTAAACCAACATAATTCAAACTTAACTTCTACTAAATATACTGTCAGATGGGAGTCCTGCTAGATACACATACTTGAGATGCAGTGCAGACCCACAGCATCTCAACCATGGCTTCTCACTGATCCTACAATCACAGACATCACAGCAAGAGGACTCATGGAGCTGTACTAAATCGGGCAAGATCAGTGCACATTGTTTCCCAAGCAAATTAAATATAACTGCACTTCTTATGTATTGCTTCTGCTGGTCTCTAAACATGACATGTCACTAGAGAGGATTCAGACAGATATTTAGCAAGTTCCCAAATTTGATTAAATTACATTATACTGTTGGCATGTGCAAATTAAATGAATCTAATATTTATTGCCTCGTAAAGTGCTTTTCTGTTAAATTTAAAACTACTGACTAGTATTTTCAATAAAAATCCATTTTTTCAGGTTTCCTTTAGAATAATTGTCAATGAAACTGTTTCTATGCAGATAAATATTTTCATTAAAAATAACAACAAATCATTATTCCCACCTGTGAGATGACAGTCGCCCCTTGCAAGATGTTTCCACTAAAATTTTATAACACTATTAATCCTTAATTCTCCTCTTCTCTTGAAAGTGAGTTTATTCTATCATTCAAAACTTACAATAAAAGATATAGCAATAAACTAAATTCTGGCCTGCTTATTTTTAAATACCATCATTTGAGGAAATGTGACAAACTGAACTGAATACCCATTGTTTGTAGTGAATTTTACATCTAGTATTACTAGAAAACTTTGATGGAACACTATTTTCAATTCACTCTATGGGAGAAACAAGGCAGTAAAAAGGCTGTATAGGAGACTTCACCAGATGACATTATTCCATTAGTAAAAAGATGTGGTTTATTCATGGGAAAAGGTTTCTTGTCCTCCTGCAGCATTTCTGTTCCACACAGATGGTTCCAGAACTGTCAGTGCAGTTGACATTAATTTATAGACAACACAGACTATTCCAAAAAATATACTACTTTCACAATCACATACCTATAATGCATTTATATTCAGATTTCTAAAATGTTGCAAACACCACTATGATCCTGCTTTGATTTAGTAATACCATCCATTTCACTAGTGTGTTATCATAAAACATGTAGTAACAAGCTATGCCATAAAAATTGTATTTTAGGACACTAGTGAATATCTAAATCTATTCTCTATTCTATTCCATTTTTGTAATAGGATACAGCATTGGATGTCCTCATTTGATTTGGGTGCAATGATGAGCACCCCATTAAAAGCAGAAGTGAGAAACACCCTTAACTTGTGACAGGAAGGTAACACATAACCAGCAAAGTAATTTTACCTTCCAAACCAAGCTATAGCCAATGGCCTATGCATCATGGCACTCCTTTAATATAGCAGAAAACCAAAATGATGGTCTCTGGCAAGTAAGTTCAGCTGATTTCGTCAGTTTGACTATCCGTTGTTGACATGAGATTGTGACAACTTTGCAGCATACAATACTGTTGCAGCATAAAATATGGTAAAAATTTGAGAAAAAACATGGTTTAGTCTTTCTTAAATGAAAGAATGCCAGTAAGGCTGCAAGAGAAGCAGCAGCTCCTGAAAGGAACACAATCTGGTTGGATCATGTCTTCTTTTAGTAACCAATGAACAGGCAGGAAGAAAATGTATTTTCTTCTTTTTTACAAGAATCTTGGTTACACATTTTCAGCACTGGGACTGGCCTTACTGGTACATACTGGCTTGTTATGATGCAGATTGCAATGCAGGACACGTGAAGATTTGTATGGTAGTGTATTATCTCCTCTCTATACTCAGCATTCTGCTTCCTGTTGTCAACCAAATGCAATGGTGCCGCTGTTTTTTCATTCAGACTAGATCTACAATAGAGAAAATAACAGCTAAAATTCCTATTCAATTTGGTAACAACAACAAAAGCTTTAATGCAAATCTACACATTCAGTGTAAAGCCTCAGCTTAAATGATTTGAATTGCCTATCATTTAGGTTTCATTTATTTCACAAGTAAATTGATCCTGCTAGGAGAGCATGACTATATAGCCACATAATTGTAATGAAGTCATTGTAATACTGGAAATACAAGAATTATTAGAAAGCATCTGATGATATGCTCACAATCCTATTGAATGCTACAACCAGCATTCATTATAAGTCCTGTGCCAGCTCACTGTCAGAAGCCTGGAACATGAGTTTGCCCCAAGAACCGTCAGATGTGTTTGGAAGTCAAAATCTAGTTAAGAAAAAGTAAAGTACCAATCCTGCACATACACCAGTCCCTAGCCAAAATATTTGGACATGCTCAGAGCCACTAAAATATGAAATTATTTTTTAAAATTGACTTTTAATATTAGTTTATCTTTCTGTTGTAAAAAACTAGTTTTGCATCTTCAAACATTCCATGTACTTGAATCATTCTGCAAGTTCCTGTACTGGAACATAAAAAATTATTCCCCAGTTAAAAAACTGGGTATGCAAAATTATTCATTATTTTTATGGATAACTTTGGGAGCACAGATGCTCTTGCTAGTGCCGTGGGAGACATGTACATTTCCCATTAGTTGTAAGCAATGTAAAATTCGAATCTCAGCTTATTTTCAAATAGTTTAGTATGAGGAAAGAAACGTCATAAAGAAAAGCAATATACATCTGAACAGTTCAGTTATGGTGTTATTTTTAACTTACCAAAGTATTACATGACCTTGAATAGAAGGTATTTGATCATACAGCTAGAAGTCACTTTACTTCTACTGCAGTGTTGACATCATCTTTTACACAAACTGCCCAGTATATGCTGATATATAGTGCTGTAACAGGAACTCAATGTCTCTTTATTTAAACTCACTAAATTACTGGAATTACTAATTTTTATAATCTAATAACTTACTGTGTTCCTGATAAAGTTATTATGGTTAAGAAGAACCTTGAAAATTTTAACTTGGAACTGATGAAACTTAATAAACTCAGTATAATATGCATACAAAAGAAAAAGTAATTATTAAGTATTTATAAAATTTTAAAAATTATAACCCCCCATACAGTTTATTGCCAACTGCAAACTATTAACTAGATAACTGGTTGAAAATGCTGCATTTATACATCCTAATGCCTGTGTGACACAAAACAGCAAAATGCACATCTAACATTCCTCCTAATATATAAAGCCCCAAGCTATTTCTAAAACAGGCTGAATGTTTCAAAAACATTTAAAGATTCTCTGACAAAACCCAAGCATCTCATTTCTAAAGATGTATGATCCCACTGAGAAATCTTACTTTAAATACTCTGAGGCTGCTATTATAAGCTACCAAAAAGATACAATTAAATATTTGCACAACCAATAGAAGGCATAAATGAAAAATAGGCTTCGAAATGCAAGTATACAAGGTCAACCACTGCACAATTAAGAACAGGCACAAAAAAATAATATAAAATATGGAATTATACAAAATCTCGGCCTATGCACTTCTAGCCAAAAAATTAAACATTGCACCTCCAAATGAGGGCTACATAAGTTAAAGAGTGTAAACTAAGCAGGTCACCTGCGGTCCTAGCTTCAGGACTAGTCTGACAATACGCTTTGCTGCTTTCACACACAGCTTGGATTCAGGCCTTTCCCCTTTCACAATCGCACATCTTGATCTCCGTCCTTTTAGCTTTTTATCACCTTAAAGTCACATCAAAAATTTTAATTATTATTTTCCAGTAAGAGAGCTTCCAATGATAGCGTGTGACTCCAGTAAAGCCTTTGAACATAAAGTCTTTTCCACCTTTGTATGATAACTCTGCTGACTGCATAATTCATGAAGACCGATGAAACACTATTTCCCATGTAAATATGTCAGGCAGAAAAATAACTACTTGGAAATGAAACTGAGGGTAAGATTTATATCAGACTTTGGGAGTTAAAGCAGAAAGCCAAATTCCTGGCAAGTGTTACAGTGCTTAGACATTGCAAAGGGTCTGCAAAAATTACAGGCCAAATTCTACCCCATACCAAAATAAAAATTTTACTTTTAGCTAAGTGTACCATGCATCACCAAAGAATCTAGTCCACTGTAAAAGCTACATAATGCTGGGGTGTCCTAAAACCAGGTGATGGGAGACATGTCAATTACTTTGAAACTCATAGGATCCTTTTGCACTGCTAAATTTATAGAAATAACAAAAGAACATGTCTTAGCTACACTTTTCATACAAATATAGATACCCATTTGGAAATCACAGATCTGTCTTCAGGTAGAAACATGAACCTTTTAATTTCACCTTTGCTTATGCCTGATGAGAGAAACTCTACTGCCAAGTGTCTATAGAACTAACCTGGGTTCAAAATTTTGAACTGAACTTTATGCATCAATTCAGAGAAAGCTATTCAAGACCAATCTGCTCCTCCAGAGACTCTGCCCCGATTCCAAGAACCCTTCTGCCTAAGCATTCTCAATTTTAAAAAAACTTCATTAAATTTTAATCTGAAACAAACAAACAAAAAAAATTCCGCTTTGATATCTACGCTAAAGTCAGCAATTTTTATTTACATTGAACTACTAGTCCCTTCCTAAAACTCCCCAACCATCAAGTCAGCAGCCTGAGAAAAGCTGCTCTTCTTTTCTACCCTTGCAAACAGTAGTGGAAGTGACAAAAGAGCAATCTCTACAAAGCTGGAAGACAAACGCCTATGTGCCACGATGGGAATCAGATTATTGTTCTGATTGCTCATCACAATGTCCTTGCCTCTCATTCCTGAAGTGACTAGACACAGCACTAAGATTGCAGAGAACAGTGGGTTCTGCCAAAATGGAACAGTTAAAGCTGCCTTCTACTCTTCCACGCAACTGAATATTCAATGCTTGTGAACGCGCTGACAGATTTCCTCCTGCTCTGGTTATTTGTGAATCCACTGCAGGAAAACTTGAAGCTAGCAGTAGCACTCTGCTGGATATGCTTTTGAAGGTATTCCTTAGTCTTTTGACTTTGACAAGAACGGGTGTTTCAAAGACCTAGTTTAATTTCTTTAATTGTGACTGTCAAAGGTTGACAAAACATAACCTTGGAGATAATATTAGAGATGATGAATTTTTCCTTTGCAAAATTCACACTATAGTATCAAAATTGTTCAAACTCAGCCAATAAATGTTAGGCCCTTAAAGACTCTTCCAATTTTTTAATTTGGGCTATGAAGGAGGTATAAAGGGCAATCTTCCCAAATAGTCCATATCAGATTTGATAATTTATGTACCTAAGCATTCAGGTAAGAGCCTAGGGAGTTTGTAGACAATAATAACAAGCAGTAGTTCTTCACACAACCAAGGAATTAAACATTGGAACTCTGCCAGAGAAATTGGCCAATGTTAAATGTTAACATTCAATGGATATCAGAAGGCATATAACTGGAGAAATTAATGAAAGAAAAAAAATATGTGTGTCTCTGAATTGGGTTTGCATTGCAAGGTTTTGATAGCAGAGGGGGCTGCAGGGGTGGCTTCTGTGAGAAGCTGCTAGAAGCTTACCCATGTCTGATAGACAGCCAGCTCCAAGACAGACCCTCCGCTGGCCAAAGTGGTGCCACCATCAGCAACAATGGTGGCATCTCAAAGAGAACTCTCCCCCTCTCGAAGTTGGCCATGGTGCATTGATCCAACCAGCCCAGGTCCCTCTGTAGAGTCTTCCTACCCTCAAGCAGATCAACACTCCCACCTCCCGAAGAGAAGGAGAGAAGCCCTACACAAAAGCAACATCAGCTGGAGAGGAGTGAGAACACATGAGAGAACAACTATGTAAGAACAAAGGTCAGTGAAGAAGGAGGGGGAGGAGATGCTCCAGGCAGCAGAGCAAAGATTCCCCTGCAGCCCATGGTGAAGACCATGGTGAGGCAGGCTGTCCCCCTGCAGCCCATGGAGGGTAGCACTGGAGTAGCTATCCACCTGCAGCCCATGGAGGACTCCACACTAGAGCATGTGGATGCCCAAAGGAGGCTGTGATTCTGTGGGAAGCCCACACTGGAGCAGTCTCCTTGCAGGACTTGTGGCCCTGTGGAGAAAGAAGTCTATGCTTGAGCAGGTTTGTTGGTATGATTTGTGACCCCATGCGGAACACACGCTGGAGCTCATGAGGACCTGCAGTCCATGGGAAGAGAAGTTTGTGGAGGGTTGCCTCCTGTTGGAGGGTCTCCATACTGGAGCAGTGTGAGGATTGCTCTCCCTGAGCAGGAAGGAGCAGCAGAGACAACTTGTGATGAACTGACTGCAACCCTCATTCCCTATCCCCCTGTGCCGCTCGGTGGGAGGAGGTAGATAAATTGTGAGTAAAGTTGAGACCAAGAAGAAGGGAAGGGCAGGGGGAAGGTATTGTGAGACTTGGTTTTTTTGTTTCTCAGTACTCTACTCTGACTTCTAATTGGCAATAAAAATAATTTCCCCAAGTTGAGCCTGTTTTGCTCATGATGGTAGTTGATCTCCCTGTCATCTCAACCCACATGTCTGGTTGAGGAGGGGGAGCAATAGAGCAGCTTTTGTGGGTGCTTGGCCTCCATCCAAGGTCAACCTGCCACAGGCTGTTAAAAACCATATGATATGTCATATGGATGAAGAGGACCTGTGACTGTATATTTCTTCAGATATGAGGAGCATGTCAGAGAAATATTGATATTTGCGTTATAGAATCACAGAATTGTCAGAGCTGGAAAGGACCTCTGAGATCACCAAGTCCAACCATACACAAAAACACACCCCACGTCCTACAATCTTGGCCACTACAGCATGCCCTGAAAGTGCCACATCTTCTCGTTTCTTAAATATCTCTAAGTATGGTGACTCAACCACCTCCCTGCACATACCATTCCATTGACTGACCACTCTTTCAGTAAAGTTAATTCTTCCCAATATCTAGTCTAAACCTCCCCTGCTGCAACTTCAGACTATTTCCTCTGGTCCTTTCATTATTCACTTGGGAGAAGAGGCCAGCACCCACCTTTATATAACCTCATTTCAGGTAGTTGTAGAGGGCAATGAGGTCTCCCTTCAGCCTCCTCTTCTCCAAACTAAACATGCCCAGTTCCCTCAACCTCTCCTCATCTGACTTGTTCTCTAGACCCCTCACCAGCACTCCAGGTGAGGCCTCATCAGTGCTGAGTACAGAGGCATGATCACTTCCCTACTCCTGCTGGCCACACTATTCCTGATGCTGTTGGCCTTCTGGCTGGCTCATGTTAAGCTGGCTGTCCACCACCACCTCCACATCCTTTTCTGCTGGGCAGCTTTCCAGCTACTCTTCCCTAAGCCTGTAGTGCTGCATGGGGTTGTTGTGACCAAAATGCAGGACTTGGCACTTGGCCTTATTGGATCTCCTACAGTTGGCCTTGGCGCATTGATCCAACCTGCCCAGGTCCCTCTGTAGAGTCTTCCTACCCTCAAGCAGATCAACACTCCCACCTAGTTTCATGTCAGCTGCAAACTTACTGAGGGTGCACTCAATCCCCTCATGAAGATCATCAATAAAGATATTAAACAAGACTGGCCCCAAAACAGCCCTGAGGGACACCACTGGTGACCGGCCGCCAAAAAGATTTCACCCCATTAATCACAACTCTCTGGGCATGGCCATCTAGCCAATTTTTTATCCAGTGGAGAGTCCACTTGCCTATGCCGTGATTAGTCATCTTCTCCGGGAGGGGGGGGACAGTGTCAAAGGCTTTACCAAAGTCCAGGTAGACAACGTCCACAGCCTTCCTCCCATCCAGAAGGTGTGTCACATGGTCATAGAAAGAGATCAGGTTGGTTAAGCAAGGCCTCCCTTTCATAAAGCCATGCTGGCTGGGGCATTCTTCTATAGGCATCAGTTGTTTTTGAAGGAGACATGACATTGGGCTAGATGAATCCTTTGTTAACCACCCAAATCATTGGACTTTTAATTAATCTGGCTTTGTGAAATATTTCTGTGTCCATCTCTTTTAAGTGGACAGAGATGTCAAGCTCTCAGGTTTGAATTTCATTATTGCTTTCTCATTGTTCAGGAATTCAACAAACTGAAAAACAATTCCAAGAGGAGCATATTTCGATTTTGGGAGTACAGTGAATACTACCAACCTCAGTCACATTACTGCACCCTTTAACACCTAAAATATTACTTATGGCTTACTTTATGTAATCCTTAGCCTCATATAAAGACATTTTATTTGTAGCTATAGCAACAAGTAAACTTGACTTACAAACATAATTGCATGCTAGGTGATTTTGTGTACTCTTAAGTGTTTATGTAAAAGCTCTATACTCTACCCAACATGAGAAAAAGAAAATTAATATTTGTAACTGCTGAAAGTCCAAGAATTCAGTGGTGAGTGGTGAAATTTCTTGATTTGTATTTTCAAATAAATCCATCTGAAAAAGACAACACCCACACAAGACTGATGGGAAAAAAAAAAAAAAAAAAAAGGAAATCTTAACAAGAAAAGACCTATATGTTTTGTAGACATACTTTCATGTCATTTGTTGATCTCTAGATACTGATTAGGCCCAGGTTTCCGTATCTTACAAGATCCAGCAAGATCACAGCTTGTGGCAGTATAATGACAAAGGACTAATTTTCTTTGTTAATGTGCTGATTGCTACTCCAAGGAGTGAACAAAAAAGGAATAGGGAAAAAGAATGAAAAAATCCCCAATAAGAACTTCATGAAGGTCCACATATTAGATTTTCTCATGCCTCAACTGACATGTGCATACGTATTTTAGAGCGGCTCTGTCTATAAATCATGGCTAAAGAATAGTCTTATGAATGTGTTTAATTATTGTGGAACCATAGAATTGTCAGAGTTGGAAGGAACCTCTAGAGATCATCTAGTTCAACTCCTCTGCTAAAGCAGGATTGCCTACAGCACATTACACAGGACTGCATGAAGGTGGGTCTTGAAAGTCTCCAGAGAAGGGGACTCCATAACCTCCCTGGGCAGCCTGTTCCACTGCTCTGTCAACCTCACTGTAAATAATTTTTTTTTCATCTTTGAATAGACTTGCTATGTTTCAGCTATTTTCATTAATATAACTATCTCAGGCCATCCCAAGCCAGAGGCAGTGACTCCAAAGATTATCAGAGAAGAATAATAAGCTTTCTTGAGCAGACAAGTTGTTCACAGACATGCTACTGATTTTTTAATATATATTTTGTTTTAAAGATAACCTACAGGTCAAATGCATTGAAATACAGTCAGTCTTCACTCTTGGCTTCCTAAATAATGCATTTAAAAAGCTGGCATTTCTTAGCCTTGGACTTCATTTAGTACTGGGGATGAAGGGGAAAGGAATGAATATGTAATTGTTTTCAGTTTCACATATCTGATTCCCCACACACCCCTTATTTAGGCAAAGAAAAAAAAAAATTCTCTCCTCATTCTTTATTATGGTACAGGAACCTATAGCAGTTTAATTCTGATGCCTGAAATGTAAATATTAACCCTTTCCCAAGGTATTTAAAAATTTAATATTATTGAAATAATAATGCAAATTGTGTCATTTTTCGCTTTTATGTAAAGAATGAAAGTAAGAATAACGTAGTCCTTGAAGCAGGTTCAGATAGTCTATGGACCAACTGGTTATTGTAAACAATCTACTAATAAATCTTGAAGTAGTTACATTTTCTGGCAACTGCCATGAGTCCAAGACAATTGAATGGTATCTGAAATGTTTCTGCATAACTAAAAAAAAAAATTAAAATATCTTTACACTATTTTTGTGTATCACAAGTTATCAATTCTTGGTCTTCTTACCTCTTTTTTTTTTATATATATACAAAACTTGTCCTCTACCTAGAATGTGTAATCAGACAGAATAAGCAGAAATATATATCATGAAACGTGACATCAGAGTTTTCATAGTTTCCAGACCTCCTTAAAAAGCCTGGTAGAGATTCAACGTTGTCTAAGCACTAAACTGTAGACCATGCTAGTGTGCAGAAAGCTCTAAAAGAAGTGGCTGGTTTGTTTGGGGAATAAAGCCTACACCGCCATTTACAATTTTGTGGTAACACAGATGGTATTTGGTAGTTAAGCTGTCGTAGTTACTTGGATAAAATAAAACGCTGTGCATCAGTTAGACACTATGCTGACACATTAGACCAGAAGCTACTAAGCTGTATTAGAGAACTATCTTGCTACGTTCTCAGCAATATGGAATGAAAGCAAATACATTATCCATATTTTTTTAAAATCAAGTTACAACAGAAGTTTATACAGTGGCGTTTATTCAATTTATCTTCAGGTTTAATCTGCATCTAATTTAAAAATGCATTAAAAGGCTCAAAAGTGCATTACTTAAATAAGGGTGGGAAATAGTGAATATATTATTTTTTAAAGAACTTCTGAATGATTAAGTTAGAAATTATATTTATTTTTCCTGAGAGACCCATGCTTCAAGTCTGCAAGCTTGTCAGAGTGCTTTTTAGTTTATTTCTCTGAAGGAGGCAAATTGTATTAAAGCAAAACACAAGCTCATAATCAGAAAAATGCAAATACAAGGTTTCTAGTCTCAATTTAGAACAAAAAGAATACGAGATCACATTCATGCCACTACACTGCTTAGAATGTAAAAAAAAAAAGAAAAAACACAAAAAACCTCACCAAAAACCACTAGTGAACTTGGTCTGATTCCCTGTAAGCTAACAAAAAGTAAATCTCTGAAATATTCTTCTCCCTTATACATATTTTGGTAAAGAAATAATTTGCCTGTACCGTGCAATAATAAAATTGAAAATATAACACAAAACCCCTGGACAATGGCTCCTAGAAACAAAATTCCTGATAATGTGAGTACATCTCTAGATGCCTAAAATTTCTGAAAAACAGAAGATACTATTTGCTTGTACGGATATGTTTTGTTTGGTTTTGGGTTTTTTTTTTTTTTTTTTTTTTTGTTTTTTTTTTTTTTTTTTT
>VXBJ01006354.1:313445-349589 GCA_013400055.1 Nycticryphes semicollaris
CTCCTGTGGAACAAACTCTAAACCTTAGTTTATCTGTTGATTCATCTCTAGAAAGCCACAAGGTCTTCTGCCACATTTTCTCCTCCTCCTGTGTATTAATTTTCCAAATGTATTTAATCCTGCCAGTATCAACCAGGGTAGATCTAACACCTTTGCCTCTACAGAATTTAAACACCTTACAAATGTAAGTGAAATTTTATCCTGAATGTTATCATGAGTTGACATTAACGAGACTGAAGTCACAAAGTAGAAGTGACTTTCACAAAGTTATGTGCAAATTAGGTACAATGCACATCAGCAGTTTAACATACATATTTATGATTCTTTTTCTAATATATATTTTTAAGGATTAACTTTTGTTTGAAGATCTGATTTCTCCCCTAGATCCTCTCCTACCTCAGACCTCCATGAAAATCTTATAAAAAGGGAAACTCATACATGCTGCAGATTTCAAGAGCCATACTTAATCTGCTGGGCTGTAGCATGTCACTGTTAGAGAAATGGAAGATCTACAGAGACCTGCAATGAGGACTCAGAGAGTCTCTATACAAGCCAGGTGTTCAGAAGACAGTCATGATACGTGCAGATTCATTATGATGCAGAAAAACCAGCCCACGGTGCCTAAAACAAACACCACATCATTTGTAGCATTGGGAAGACTCTTACTGGGGGTAAGGTAGCAAAAAGAATACATTAGGGGTTTGTTTAGGGAGACATACAGCTCCCTGTAGTTTGCTACTTTTTTCTTCTTAGCAAAATTTGTGTACTAATGTGGATGGATGAAAAGGCTTCTATGTGTGCACGTACAGCCCCCTTTTCCTCTTAAGAATATTTTTTGAGTATATTTTGCAGTAATAATTACTTTGTAAACCATTTAACAGCGAGAATGAATTCTGTTGCAGAAACTGCACAAATTTATGTAATTACGTACCATTTCACCTAGCAGGGAANGATCTTGTAATTCAAGTAGTAATGGACTGGAAAAAAATAACATTCAAAAACCAAAAATATGCATCACAGGAATGGGTGTACTATGTAAACTTGTAATGTAATGTAAACATTTAGTATTACCATGAGTTTTCCACATGATAGAGTTGCAGAATCAGCTTCTACCACTACTATTTTAATTTTTTTTTTTTTTTCTTCTTAACTGTCGTAGCTTTCCTTGCTCTGGCAATAACTAAGCACAGACATTACTTTGATGCTTCTTGTCATCATGTCTTCCTCATTACAGTCTAGGTGTTCGGTTAATGATGGGACTGAAGGCTTCACTGAGCTAAAATGAGAATAACCCATTTCACCTTATAAAAAACTTAGGTTAATTACTTGCCCCTGTCTGATTTTCTCATTTTCCAGACAGAAACTGAATGGTGATCTGGTAATCTCCTCTTTGTTTCAGTATCTATATCCCTCATCACCTGGAGCTCTACACACTTTGAACTAAATCTAAGATTTTCGTGGACATATTAAAAATTTCTAGAAAAATCATTCTTGAGCTTTCAGTCAAAAGTTGTGTGAACCAGTCTAATGAACTGAGACAAAACTCTTCTCTCCAAAAATAAAGTTAGTACATTTTAAATTCTACATTCAAAAGTGTAGAATTATTTCTACACTGTTCACTCTCTTAGGTGAAACAGACTAATGAGAAACAAATTATGAATGATTTATATGAAATAGATTTGAACCAATCTTGTGAACTCATGTTGCTATGAGAAGCAAGGTGCATGAAATAATTTGAGGAAAAAATTAAATGCAATCTATTCAAACAGTTACAGAGATACTTAACAAATATTTATCATCAGCATCCACTTATATAATTTGATCTACAGAAATTAAGTTCTTACAGATTCCACTGATAAAAGTATCTCTAAATCTGGACACCTAACAACTAGGAAACATAAATATCATGTAAGTTAGCTAAATAAAACATTAAATAATAATAATTTACTCACATAGAAGCCAGCGTTCAGGTAAGCTTGACTTTTTTTTTTCTCCAATATTTAAATTATCATTGCTTCTACAAATGCAAATTAATAGTAATTTTTTCCATGGCCCTCATTTTAGGTCAGGAAATATGTCATCCTCTTCACAAGTGAAATGAAAATTATTTAAGTAAGGGGTGTCATTTTAAGCCTGTCACTGGTCAAATAAGTAAAAATTTGATGACATCTGCCCTGCTCTTAAGTTATTAAATGACACTAGGATGCACTAAGGAAGCAACTGAGCACTGCGGGAGACTTGCTCGCAAGCTTTGGCCTACATCTGCCCTGCTTGAATGGTTTACATATGCACAGAAAAAAAACACAAATGAACTCTTAACAACTTTACATCCTTATAACACATTCATAATTGGAAGCCAGAGGGTGACGGTAACCCAGGTAACGACTGCTAATTGGCTTTAAATATAAGGAAAATCAATAAGATTGGCCAAAAGTGGCATGGCTACTGAGGCCACTGACAGCTTAGGCTGATCCTGTAAATTGGAAAGCAATAAATAGTTAAAACAATCACCCTGTGAGGGAGCATGCAGCATCTGCAGAAGGATAAACCCAGTGTGGAACTTCTATATCGCAAAGAAAATTTTCCACAGATTAACATTAACAGATACGAAGGGCTTTGATAACTAAAAAACTAAAAAAGTAACCTATTGTAAAATGCTAAAAAAGAACATGCATCTAATTAAATTTCTTCTCAAAAGGCATTATTGCATCTGAGGCAAGAAAAACAGGTGAGAAGCATCAAAAACTACAGGGAATTCTGCCATCCCTGGAAACATTCAAGGTCAGGTTGGACAGGGTTCTGAGCAACCTGATCTAGTTTATGTATTTATATATTAATTAATCTAATACTAGAGTTCCAAAATCAATGTCTAACAGAAAAATTTGTAGGTATAGTATTGTGGATTTCCTGGCTGGTTCTGCAGCCAAATTTATAAGGTCTACTTAATAGTTATGCAAATAAGAAGATAATTCAGATGAAGCCAACTCTTAATTCTAAGGTAATTACTCTTTTCTTACATCTAGTTTTTGAGTATTAAGCTACACAATTTTCTTATAACAACTTAAAAAACAGATCTTAAACATCCCCTCAACCCCAGTCAGATTAAAAATAACAGGCTTGTACTGTTGAGGAAACCTAGGTGGATCTTATTACACAGGATTTTCAGCAAGGAATTACAGTCACTTGATGAAAATCAGGCAGCCAAATACTTCAAACTCAGATAAGAGATCTTTCTTGTTCTAAAATTAAATTTTGGCTTGAGATAAAGATCACAGAATCATGGACTGGTTTGGGTTGGATGGGACCTGTAACAATCATCTAGTGTTAAATTATTTCTACACTGTTCAGAGCTTTCATACAGGTAGCAGAATTTGCAGCTGAACCCCAGCTTCTCAGTTTATCATCCCTGGAGGAAAACCTGTACTGGTATTGGCTGGGATAGAGTTCAATTTCTTCACAGTAGTTTGTATGCTACTGAGGCTATGTTTTAGATTTATGATGAACACACTGTTGATAACACAGGTATGTTTTAGTACATCAAGGCCCCTCCTGTTTCTGACACCACCCCATCAGCAAGTAGGCTGGAGGTGCACAAGAAGATGAGGAGAGAGCCGGAACAAGCGACTCCAACTGACCAAAGGGATATTCCATACCATGATATCACGCCCAGCAATATCATCTTGGGGAAGAAGGAGGAAGTGGGAATATTCAAAATTATGGCCTTTGTCTTCTTAGGTAACCTGCCCAGCTTTCCTGGAGATGGCTGAACACCTGCCTGCTGATGGGAAGGAGTGAATGAATTCCTTGTTTTGCTTTGCTTGCATGCACAGCTTTTGCTTTACCTGTTAAACTGTGTTTATATCAACCTGGGATTTTTGTCACTTTTCCCCTCTTCTTCTCTCTCCTGTCCCACTGAGGGGGAGTGAGTAAGCAGCTGTGTTGGGCTGAGCTGCTGGGGTTAAGCTACTACAAACCCACAATCCATTGTTTAATTTTAATTTTAGAATGACCACCAACTTCTATTAACTTGCTCAGTCAACATCTGTAGATTAGATGTAGCAACCTGGAATTTGCCTATGCCAAACAGATAATTCATAAACATATTTTACTTTCTCTTGGAGAAGCAGATGGTATAATTTGATTGCATATAAAAAAATCCTTCCTTAGACTTAAATTAGATACTTGATCATTTGCAATGACTTCTAAATTTCATTTGCATATACAAACATAAATTATCTAGTTACTCACATGACTATACCTCCACATGTATTCACCCATAATTCTAGTGGGGAATACAACAGGGAAAAGTAGTATGTACTAATGACTACAGTTCAGCATTAAGTATGTGCTCACGTCCCATTAGCTTCACTTGCTTAATATGATGTACTGAATCAAAGACCAGTCCTTATCCTATGCAGAAGAGGCTGTATGCAACTATTAAGAAAAGAGATTGTGATAATGCTCAAGTCTTGTACTAGGACCCCAAGAAACACTAGACACTGAGCAAAGACAGGCAGATGGAGAATTGCTTCTAGTCAAATTGCTTAATCAATGTTAATACATATTTATGTATGCCCATCCAAGTCATTTGAACATACATACATATGCTTACAGAATATGTAATAGTATAGATAGATACTGTCAGTACAAAGACCAGTGACTTATGAAGAAAGAATTTTAAGTTTTGCTTTCAATTATATCCATTAGCCTTTCAGAAAACAAAAGCCTGCAAATATGAGAGCGTAGAATTATGAGCTTTCAAGATCTGGATTCCTTTCAATTAAGGAAGAAAACTTTACTATTCTTTCCCTAGCTCTAGCAAAAATCAGAGAAGGGGAAAAATTAGATAAGGATTTGCATTTAAGAAAACAAAATAAAACCAAACCTGTAAAAGGTAACCTGAGGATCTTCAGTTTTGTCTGAATTAATATCTACTTCAGAAGAGATGAATAAATAAAGCCTAAGTGAAATAGAAAAGTAAAGAAATAGTAAAAGAAAGAATTATGTGCAGGAGGTGGGGAGGAGGAGGGGAGGAGTCCAGAATCAAACTTTCAAAAAAGAAAGTTAAATAGCAACAGGTCTTTTTGCTATAAAAATTAAAAACAGTGACTAGAAAAGACTAGAGGAACAGTAATAATTTGAATTTATATAGTCTTCAGGTACAAAACTTAACATAGTTTAGAGGTGTAGTCACAAAACTAAATAATAGTTAGCTACAAAATATATATCTATAAAGTGATTCTAAATCTACGCAATATGATAAATGTGTTACTGGAGAGTCTCCTGGTTGTCAAGAACAGAAATCTTCATTTGGAATAGTGTGTGCAACTGGCCCCTTGTGTTGAAATTGGAGCAGGAGTAGGCAAGATTTTTCAAGATTCTCATGGGAACATGGAAACTGTTATGAAAAGGGAAAGTAAAGTTGAAAAGTTATACTACAAGTCTCTAAAAAGAATTCTTATGATGATTGGGAAGGATGAACCTTTAAAGTTTAGAAATGATGTATACAGGACAAACAAGCACAAACTGACAATAAATTCAGCTTGAAAAACAGATGATTTCTACCTGTCAGAGAACAAACACAATATCACCTTTATGTCCCACTACATCAAGTAACGGACTATATAAAGTTGTGTTGAGTATGAAAGAAAATGAGGTCTATGAATATAAAATTATCAATACCAAAATGAAAATCCAAAACATTGTAATATTAAATGATATTTTTTGAAAAGCTCTGTCTCCTGTGATTATAGAATGATTGAAAATTTTTAAGTTGTGCTTAGAACCAAGAAGCCAGAATTCCACCTATATTGAACACAAAGGCTTTAATCTTCAACTGAAGTTCACAAAAGTGATAAAGCCTGGGAATAACATTATAATTAAGTTGCAATAATAATGCTAAAATGTTTCTAATAATATTTACTTGATTTTTGCTGAAATATTTCAGAATTTATTTGATTTGGATGAAGCTACAACATCTTAACATCAAATAAAATGGAACAGTATAATTGCTTTTATTAAACTCCTTAAATTTATTACAGTGTTTTCATGAGCTAATTTCTTTTTTCTTTTTTCCTGCACTGCTGTTCAGTATTCAATTTACTTGCATAATGAAAAAAGCAATTTGTTAACAATCACAACCTGCACTTCCTACTCCACAAGCTTTCTTCATTCTTCCACTAAGAGAGAAAAATATTTCTTCTCATGGAAATTAGTAAGATGTACTTGCCATTTTTCAGATCATTCCCCTTTGGGAAAGGGGTATTGTGAAATAACCACTTTAGGGGTTATTTTTAAAGGGAAATGAAAGTTTAATTTGAAAAGCCTTAGCTGAAGGTCTGAAATACTGAAGACATTCTGCTGAATCAGAAGCGTACACAGAAAGCACGGCAGATGTGAAAAATCAAAGCAGTGTATATTCCAGTTTGCTTCCCATCAAACCAGACTTGTTACCCACAGTCTAAGGAAGCAAAGAGCTGTGTCTTCCTGCTATAGGTGTGCTCACAAGACAGACCAAGTAAACCCCTACTAAGGGAACCAGGTTCACAGAGGAGCTGCAATGCACTGAAAAGTTAATATTACTGCAGAAAGAAGGTACTTGAATAGGTCGTCGGGTGTGGCTTTGTACACTTACAACATATAATTTATTATATTCTTTACTTTCTGCTGTTTCATTATTTTTTTATTTTCCAGTGCTAAAGTCAGATGGCTAATTTTACAACTTTGAAAGGCTAAGACTACTAAGCAAAATCAAAACTGACTTGAAACAAGATTCCATTTTAGAAATGTTCATAATGAAAATAAGGATTTTCAGCTGACAGCCCACAAGCTGGAAAGACACTGACAGCAAGAGCTTATGCTGAATGCCATTTACTTCGGAAATGAGGAACGGAAAGAGTAATGGTTGAGAGAGCAGGAAGAGAAGAAAATGAAAAAAAAAAAAAAAAGCTTGACAGGCCTCAAGAGATATTGTTTGATTTCCTGTTGTGAAGTTTAATACCCTATAGCCATTCATAACAAAAGGACACACAGGATCTTCCTCAAGTGTGGCTTATATCCCTGGATTTCTTACACACTTCATCAATTAAGCAACAGTATATAGTTGTTACTTGTTCAAAAATAAGCAAACTTATTTTTGAACAAGTATTAATATTAATAGCATTGAAACATGCCAACTCTACTGATTCAACTCTTATGAACTATATTCCCAGTTCATAATTTCTAAATCCCATCTGGTAGACTGGAATGCTTATCTCTGGAATATCAAACCGAATTAAATGATGACAAGCAATCAAGCACAAATAAAAATACTTAGATTGCCACATATCTAAATTCCTTAATAGATACCAGCTATTAATAGCAATACCTAAGCAATAACATCATTAAATAAAATTTAAAGATAAAATAGTCATACTAATTAAATATGGGGATAATATACTTGAAATTTCTTCTTTCATGATTCATTGCTTTTTAATTTCCTTCTATTTATCTGGAAGAAAAGAATTCCAAATGAAGTGAGCTATAACAATGATGATCTAGGATATTAAGTAAACTATAACATTTGCAACTTTTAGTGATGCCTTTTTATGTTTTCTTCCTTAGCAGAACCTTACATTCTATATGATCTACCATTGAACAAGATAATTTTGCCACATTAAGTGGAGGTTTTTTTCACCAGAACTTCACCAACTTTCAAGCAGACCACTGCTTCTTCATTTATAACTCTCTTCACACTCTTTGGAATACCACATATCCTCAGTGGTTACAAAAAATTATTTGCCTTTCTGTTTAGATGACATCATGTCCACATTTCAACAATTGGAGGATGGTACTTCCTGATACCTCATACTTCTTCGGATAGGAAAATGTTGTGCCTGATTTAAACTTAATAAAGAAATTATACCAGGCATATTTAACTGAATAGGTTTCAAATAATCAGTTTTGCCATAATCTGAAAATGTCAATACAGTCAATGAAAAACAAGTACATAGACGATTTTTGCAGTCTGAAGCCTTTACATTCAAGTATGAGTTCTTACTCACCTGGGGAGGTCTACTGATGCAAATGGATTTATTTGTATGAGCAAAAACTGCAGGATTAAAATTATTGTCAATGAGTTACTTTATTCAACTTCATACAATTCATGATAACTCCGTTATGTTAATTGTTCCCTTTTGCATTACCTGAACATCTACTATCAATAGCTTTGCATGCAGAAACTCAACAGTCTCTTGCAGCATCATGTTAAATATATGAAGTTAATTTTAAAATCCAGCTGTCCAACACAAGTGCAGACATATTACACTTTGTTCCTGTTACAGGCAGGAGCAAAGAGCAAACAAGGTACCTTAAGAAAATGTCCAGCTGTTTTCAACAGGGACCAAATGCCATTGCATTGATTAAGATCACAAAGAATATAAGTAATCCATATTATGACATTTCCTGCTTAAAGACTTTATCATTAGCAAAACATCAATACTGATTTATAGACAAAGCATGCAAGTCAGAATGGACCATGCATAACATAAAAGATGAAAAAATAGCACATGTAAATAGCTATAATATCAAAGGATTTCACACACTGAGGCAATACAATCATTGGCAAATGCTACATTTTTAAAAATAAATTTAACACCTCTGAAGTTCATCTGAGCATGCAACCATCATGAAATGCAACTTTTCACTCACCAAAGTAGAGTTATGTGAAGCATCACCTGAGACCTCGGGTGTTCTGGTGCTGTTTGGAAGTCTGTGAGGGTTACGAGCTATCGCTTGGCACCAGCCCAACATTTTCTCCTTCCACTTAGCCCTTCTCAATTTCTGAAATTCTGAAAATAATTTAGATTCCCTGAAACATTGACACTTTGAATTTGTTGCGTGCATGTCTCTGGATGCATGCCTTTAAAAACAGTTTTTTAAGTTATATCTAAACAATCTAATAAACATAGTTTAGAAGAGCTTGTTTATTTAAAGTACTCCAAAGGGTTACGCCATGCAGATTAGAAAAGAACCATGCACTATCAGCACACCTCACATGCATTAATACTATGTCAGTGTCAGTACATTCAGTGCCTTCTCTCCATGTTAGATCTTTCTCAAGTTGTCACTTTAATTAAAAAGTGTTATTTTAATGGAATTTTATTACAAAATAACCGTGAGACTAGCACCATTCCTAAAAACAGATAACATTTGGATACAATACCCCATATTCCCTGAAACAACTAGAAATAACCCTAAAGCAGTAGCAGATATTAGATGCAAATCAACAGTGTGAAAACATATAAACATACCCACACAGGTCAGAATAGCTGGCTTGTCTGGAAGTGTTACACTAGGATGTATTGTAAATAGTAGAAAGTAATGTACACATACCAGCAATAAATGCTACAGGCAAACTGTAAGTTGCATGTAAACTTCTTTTTAATTTGTAACAATACCAAAATACTTTTTAAGTAACACTAACACATTCTGGAAATACAGCACTAGTAGGGTGTTGGGAGGTATTTTTTTAAATGTAAGAAACCTTCATGAGTATTTTTAATTCTTTTGTTTTAAATTTAAAATGCTGTTCTGTAACAACATAATAAAAACCCAACAAGATTAACCTACCAGACTGAGTGCCTAGTATTCCAAAAAAGATTAGCACTAGACTAAATAGATCTGGAACATACGTACAATAACACTAAAGACCTTACATGGTGAAGTAGCCCCTATTCAATATCATTGAATATTACGTACTTATAAAGTTGGTTTATTTTTTCTGCAATACATCTCCATGCAGCACTGAAGACATGACTGTTTACAGCAGGCTTTCCTCTTCCCAGGTTTTGATTCTGACAAACCACAGCCCCTTCTCGAGTAACTACAGCTCTACTGTTTCTGCACTTACCTTCAGTATGTAATTTTCAAAGCACAAAGCTGTATTTCTCCAGACAACTCATGGAACCAACAATAAGGATTAAGTGGAAACTAGCCTTAGCTTTATTGCACTGGAGATGATTAGATGAATGAGTCTGCAGGTGAATTGTTTCTTATTAATTTTTCAGTCTCTTGAAATCTTAACATGAGATAAAGATATATGCCAGTAAGCAGTAGTAACATGAAGACTGCCACACAGTCTGTTGGCTGTGGAGTCAAATTAATTTTTCCATTATAAAGTATTTCAGTTGTAGACTTTCAAGAACTGAATACTGGGCAAAGGCTTCACTACGAGAAATCTAACTGAATCACTGAATAAACTCATTGTCACCAACTTAGCAGCAGTTACAATTTCTGCTGGATCGGAGCATCAACTCTCTTGTAAGTCCTATAAAGCTTTATTTTCCTTAGATTTGTGAATGCAACTAGCAGAACTTTACATACCAAAACGGCTGTTTTTAAGAGTAAAGGAAGTACCAGTGAACAGCTTAAGCATTTAAACAACCTGTACACAGATACAAGAAATGAATCCACATTTTAAATGCTTTTAATTGTATATCCAACTTTTAATGAAGTATTTATAAGTGAAACAAGAATCAGAAAAAGTATCAGAAGGACAAGCATATGCACATGTTCTCCTCTACAATATGAGACAATTGATCACAATTTTACTTTCTCAAGCTTCTACTGCAAATTCTAGCTAATTTCTACATTGTTTGTGCTGAAACACTATTTACCAACTAAGCAATACTTAAACAGTAGAGTCTGACGTCTAATGAAACCAGTCCCCATCCTTCTACTTTTTAAATGGGAACACACACAATCTTCTGAGAAAGTCAAGTGTCTTTTCAAAACCGTTCTGATGTCTTTAGAATTTTCTGGGTTTCATTCAAAATTTCAAGAAGTATATACTCCAGCATTGTTTAGACTTTTCAAAATGACAGAAATAATTTGGTTTTGCTGCTCTGGAAGCTATTACAGTGGTTCCTCACATATTGCCCAGTAAGTGGAGTTAACAAGCAGAGGAGGGGAGTTGTATCAGGTATGACACTGGTCAACTCTGGTTAAACTGGGTGAAAAGGGATGAGGTGCTGTTGCTTTGTTTTTGACTGCACTTGGTGCTCAGCAAGGAAGTACTACTGAAGTACACTTGTTGCTTTAAAGCTAACAAGTGAAGTTTGTCAAAAAGATGTTGACCCAATCTTTCATGCCACTTGAACCTTCATAGATAAACAAACAGCTCTGGGAAACTGGTTTTCCATTTTGGTAAAATTAATCAGTAAAATGTTTCACTACACACAGCGGTTATGGGCAGATTTAATTTGTTATGATTGCTGAACAGCATTCTCCCACAATCAGTAAGCATTGT
This sequence comes from Nycticryphes semicollaris, assembly GCA_013400055.1. NCBI lineage: Eukaryota > Metazoa > Chordata > Aves > Charadriiformes > Rostratulidae > Nycticryphes > Nycticryphes semicollaris. The sequence continues at coordinate 324,733 of VXBJ01006354.1, forward strand.
TGTGCATTTTATGTGTAGATGCCTGGAAGCTAGAGATTAAGGCTGGCTAGAGAAAAAAAAAATCTTAAAAAAATTAAAAACCACAAAATGCATTATTGGAATAAACATAAGAATTTTTTGAAATTTCTGCCAAAACAATACTATATAAAGATTACAGCCCAGAGGAATGTATATATAAATTTTTGGCTGGCTATGTCTCAAAACATCCCAGATTTCACTGTTCCTCTGAATGCACACCATAAACCATGAAGCTACATGCTCACTGCTTTGGAGCCCTTTACTGCTTCGGTTCTTCCCTGAAGAAATAATATGAACTTAAAAAAAACCAAACAATAACCCCAAACATATAACTTTACAGAAAGTCTTCACTCCAATTTGAAAATAATATTTTGATTGCTATTTAAAAGATACTTCTCCCCAGACCACTGGTCAGATGGAAAACTTCCTAACCATTCTCCCGCAAGAATATCCAGTCTTTCTACTACTGAAAAATCCAAACAAAAGATGTCCATTAAAATGGTCACTCTCACACTTCATTCTCTGAACCAAATACACACAAATATGATTTTGTAAATGTAATAAAATTAATTTAGTGTACTTAAGATAAGTGGGTTGAAAAGATAACCTTGGAATAAAGCATATGACTCCTAAATTCTTAGAGCCAGATTAAAACTCTGCTACACCTACTGATGAGCACCTGCTCACATGAGAAGTTATCTGAAGCCTCTTTTTGAACCATCACACTCTTGATAATTTAGGAAGAAGGAAAGTTTCAGGTCTTCACAGAAGACCCTTTCTAATATTCTATTACTTCTTATGAATTATTATCTTACCATTACTTTAGGCTTGCATTTGAATATAGCTTTATATGTCAGGCTACTTACTTTGTTTCTGGTTGTCTACCAAATTTACAAGTAAATTTCTAGCTGAAATGAACCAGTATCGCTTCACATTTCAGCATACAGGGAATTCTTCCAGTGATATGTTTAATGTAGAAAAGTAATTCAAACTGCACCATCTCTAGAGTCATGTACTCCTCACACTTGGGGTGGCTATAAACCGATTCAACCTGGGAATATGATTTTGCATAACATATATAAGTGTACAATGTGTTGTTATACTACACAGTTTGGGTCTGATCACAGATGAAGTGAAAAAATAGCTTAGTCTAGGGAATATTCTACAAAATTACTCTGCACTGCTGGATACTCCTGGTACTTAGAAGTGACAAAGAACCATAAACCCCAGGCAACAACTGTAGTTCAGTATGACAAAGGTCGGTACTTGAAGTCCTTACATTATGAGTTTCTGCACAGTCTAGGCAGGTATACGGCATTTTAACAATTTGCAGCAGAACCTCTATAATGTCAGCTGGCAAGAAGTCTAGACTCACAAAGTTTTACAGCCTTTTAAGAACATGTTTAGAGCTCTATGGAGTGGCTGCCCAAGGTCAGTGCATGCGTCTACCTGTGGCAACAGCCTTCTTTGGGAGCCTTGGGATCTGAAGGAGACTATTCCAAAGAGTGACACCACCATCACCTCTCAGTAAGCGATCAATCACTCAGAAAGCTAAATTCAGGAATAGAATTAAATTCAGGTAAGAAAGGCTTAAACAAAGGCTGAATTAAGATGAAGTACATGAGAAGGTTGTGTTTTTTCAGCCATTACTAGCCTTCTAACAGCTACCACAGAACAGCAGGAAACCGAACACAAAGCATACCGTTCTTTATCTAAGCTAAATAGTTTTGTTCGAAGATTCCCAACAGCAATCAAAGTGATGGCATTTATCCAGCAACTAAACACACTGCATGATTTGGCAGATTATCAAAATATTCCATGATGGGAGCTGCAAGAATATTGAAATGCAAATAGCTTTCAATCGCTGAGCTCTGTTAAGAGAAATATAGTCCCTGTTGTTCTTTGTGTATCTCTTGTCTAAGTCTTATCAAGCTGTGACTTCCAATCAATTATTGTCATTTGAAAACAAATATTAATTCATAGGATGGGTGCACTAGAAAGCTCTGATAATTTGTGTTATTTTTGCATCATAAGTGAGCTATCGGCTTTTCTCAACCAGTGAGGCAATACTATCCTACAACTACTGTGTTTTACAAGAACAGTTCAGTGTAGCCAGAACATAACAGCATAATGGCTCTTACTCTCTATTTTTTGGAAATATGAAGCTCACCTTCAATTTTTAACATTATCTCTATAGTTAAATATATATATATATATATATATATACACACATATATATATGTAAAATATTCCAGTACAGTAAAATTCAGTGGTGGCTCTTCAATCTCAGGGTGAAAAAAAGTAGTTTCCACATACAAATTTGATGACTGTCAGTAAAAAAAAAATTATGTTTTTTTCATCAGAAGGGCCACCTGCACCTGCAAACTGAGGAGTAATTTTGTAAGAAACAGATGACTCCAGCATTTAATTAACGTAACTTGCAGTGTCAGTAGCTTCAAAGGCCATCAAGCTAGCAAAAAGTTCCTGACTGATACCTGCAGCAACTATCTAGAATATATACCTATTGTGCTAGCCTCATTAAAAAAAAAGGCAGAGACCAACAAAAAACAAGCACTCTTGCCCACAAATTAGTCAGCTGACTAGAATGACAGTACCAGTCAAGACACCAGTTTTGTTGTATAGCTACTGTACATACACAATCAAGCTCCTCTGCAATAAGTGGATGTAAGAATCTGAATACAAACATGTTCTCATATTTATTAATTACTCATTTCAGAAGTGCTTCTAGGGCACTACTTGAAGAGTAAAACCCAATTATGCACAAGTAAATGCATTTCCCTAGCTGTAAAGACAAAGCACAGTTGTCACTTAACTTAGTTATGCTTACCAAATGTGTCACCTCAGCAGCTCTTTAGAAATATAAGTATCAGCACCCTTATTTAGAGTATTAGAAGTTTGGTTATAATTAAGTTTTCCAGAACTTGCTTCAGTTGTTTTTTAGGCCTGCAAAGTTTCAACTATAGCGTCTTCTTAAATTACTAACTACATTATCCAACCAATTTTCAGAGACTATAAATTGGCTATTTTGATGCTCCTGTACCTTGATTAACTATATCATTATTTCCAAATAAAGCCAGCCTATGTTTTGTTCTTTTCTGTTATGTTGTTACTATGTATTTTTAGTTGTCCTTAGCCCTTCGAGACTGATTCCTTTTTGTCATACCAAATTCAATTTTCGCTCATTAGTTAATACATTTTAATCATTGAAAATAAATTTCAGATGACCGCTACAAAACTATTGCAGCTAACATTGCTTTGTCTAACCACTCCATTCAGTGACATAAAATCTTAAAAGCTTTCAAAGAAAATAGACTTTTGAGTTACTAAAAATATAAAAATTGTGGGTATGTTTTTCTTTATAGTCACACAGATATGTATTTTTTTTCCACAATCAAAAGTATCTCTTGTGTAAAGCAGAAAGCAATTTTAAATCACTCAAGGCTCTTTAGAGAAATCATAACATTTTTTTTTCCTATGATAAATTTTTAGCATTGTAATTCTACTCTTTGCATATGTGATAACTACAAGAATAAAATGTTGAGAAATTAAAAGGAGAAACATATATATATATGGCCACTGATTTAATATTTTTTTAAAAATAACCTTTTTTTACACATGTTGATACTGCCAAATCTGGTTTTGCCTATGCAGACTTTAATCCTACATTTTTCCACTCAAAAGTATTTTAATAAGCAATCTCTATACCATAATCAAATATGACCTTGTTTTTGAAAAAGTTCTTGCTCTTAATATCACAACTGTTCTTCTTGGGAATGTTTTACTCAACCAAGGTTAGACTGAGTCTTCAGTCTTTCCAAAGCAATGTACCAGTATGTGCTCCTGGAATGTTCCTGCTTACAGGTGAGTGATGAAAGGGTGCCTAATCCTTCTCTCGGAACCTCTGCATGTAAATTCCAGATGCATCAGGCTCCAAATTAGAAAGGAGAATCGTCCTGAAACAAACAGATTTAAGAACAAGAACAAAATGCATGTTTTTGTTGTGTGGGTTTGCATTTATTTAACCTCACATGGTTGCCAAGCAGCTTAAACCAAAGCTTAGATCAACAATAAAGTCATAACTGGAAAGGGCACATATTAAAGCCATACTGAGCATTTGGCAGATGGAAATTCTTCAGGGAACCCACAGAAATAGCAGAAAGTGTAACACAGAAACAATTCACTTGAAGGTATATCATTAACTAACTCATTAATTTATGCATGCAGTTATCCAAAGGCATGTGGCATAAGACAGTAAACTAAGTCTTTAACAGACTTTGTTCTACATATGTAAAAGGAAAAGTCTATCTTGCAAAGCTTTTCCTCATTCTTATGTGGTTTATTTAGAGAAGAAAGGTATATTTGTGTTATAAGATAAAAAACACTTTGAATCAGGCAGAGCTCACCATTTAAGTAAAATACAAAGATGAAGACAGAAGTACCTTTTTTTTTTAACCAATAAAGGTTAGATAATTAAAAGACATAATTTAAACACTCTTGTTTCACAGATTGGATAATAAATACTAAACTTCAATTTATTTCAATTTATTTTTAAGAGCAAAGGGAAAAATGACATTAAATCACATTTCATTGAAGTGCCAGAAGTTCAAATTCACTAGGCCATTCTAACAGAAGCAGAATCTCTCCTTTGTCAGAGAAGTATTTTTAACAGAAGTTCTGTCAAATACAATGTTCTGGGTAATTATAAACCATTCTCCTTTGACAATCCTAAACACAGAAACCTCGTGTTTGTGAGTAGTTTAGTTGCTGCTCCTGTGATAAGTCTGTCCTATAGCACCTAAACTAGATAATGGTCAGTGCTGGAAATAGAGATATATCCCATTGCTCTTCTTAATGCTACCTGTAACAAGCCTATTACAGTACAGGCTATATGAGAAGGTCGCTGCTACTTTATCTTTGCTGATCTCTTAAATTTTTCTTATATAATTTGAGACAGCTTTCAGAATCTCTTTTATGGTGAGTAACATCAGAATGACAGGAATGCAATCACTGCACCCCCAACAAAATTAACAGTTCAGTAGGTTTGTTTTGTTGAGCAAATTGAAACAATTCTTTTCTTTCAATAAAAACTTGAGAATAAGTCCATTACACCTATTTCATTCATGTATTCTCTGCTGATTCTTTAATAATGAGAGAGAATGTGGTTATATATTATTGCCTTTTTTTCAATTCATGGTGCTTAAATCAGTGATTTATGTAAAAATATGTTTCATTATTTGTTTTGACTATATCTGCTTTATTTCCCAAACAACCATAGCATAAAAGCACTACCATTAAATAAATGTTCATCAAATGGTGAGTAGTAGGTTGACACTTTAAAATTATATTTCTGTCATATTAATTAGGTTTTTGTGTTTTGCCTCATATTTTTAAAAAACGTTCTGTAATAAATTAGGTTCAGGCTTGATTTGAAACTATTTGAAGACACTCTTAAGAAACCCACTAATTTCAGTTTAGAGTGCCATACTAATATTTACCCAATCATCTGGCACCTCTCCAGATTTATTATCTATTCAGCAAAACATTTCTATTTATTTTATGGTAAACCACAAATATAAAAATGAGAAGGCCTAAATAATCCCTCAACTCTTTTTTCTCCTACTTTAGTTCTCCAAATATTTCTTTATTTTCTTTGTGACAACAGCTAGAGCAACAAGAATAATTGCTTCCAATAATTAGGCCATCATAATTATTTCTGTCTAATGAGAAACCCATTTAAATAAAGTATAATTTTAGCTATTTTCTATGTAGGTATTCAGTTCCTAGACCTACTTTTGTAGTTGTTTTCTAGAATATGCAGTCAAAAATTATCACAGTATCATTATTTAAAAGTTAATTCACATAATCATTAGCTTTTAGGTTAACAGATACTTTACTTATGTAAGCAACTGATTATTTAAGCTGTTAACAGTAACTGCAGCATTAGGCCAGTAGGCCAGCAATTATTTATAACTTAAATAACCGGAATCCATTGATCCTGAAAAATCCTGAATTGGCCATCTGTCACTATTTCCTCCTAGCAGAGGTCAGATCTTAAGTCTTGATCTTCATAATATATATCAGAAGGGGGAGATATGAAAAAGGATTACTTGCAATAGCATATTTCAGTTAGAATAGCGGTAACGATTATTTAATGGTCTTATTTAACATATGTTAAAAAGGAATCCAAATTTTCTATCTTCAGCAGATCTGTTACAAGTTTTCAAATGTAATTTGGCTCTTAAATCAACTTATTAGATAGTATACCCAGTCAATCCTTTATGACAACATAAGCCCTCTTCAAAATATTTAGCAGAGTTTTTTTTATTAGAATGTATACAACTTAACTTCCATAAGTGTTCTAACAAGTAGATTCCAAGAATACAAATTCTCACTTTCTTCTAACTCTCAGAGGTCCTTTCCAACCATGATCATTCTGTGATTCTGTAATTTCAAGTCTGTAATTGTTAACAAGAAAATAATTACACCAGAGTTTCCTGAGATGACTCCAAATATTCTGGCATCTAGCATTCAGATAAACTCTTTCATGAATATTCATCCATCACAGGATACCTACAAGTTTGAATTGACAGGTATGACACTATTGCTCACTAATCAGAAGCAAATTCCTTACAAAGATTATTTATTAAAAATAAAAATATGAGGGCAAATTACTAATGGCACTGTGAGCCAAACAAAAATAAAAGCATTATAGCAGGCCATAATGATTTACTAATTATTTTCCATAGACAATACCGATTTTTGCTTCTTCGTGAGATGCAAAAAATACAGGACCTGTTGTTATCATAAGCACACTTGTGGCTGCCAGTGAGCTAAGATTCATGGTGATCACTTGTACGTCATATCTTTAATATGCTATTCTTCTCAAACTATTAAAAAAAAATATATCAAAGATGTAATATTTGTTGTGTTTTAAGCATAAAACTAGGCACAGCATCAGTTTCTCTCTTCTACTCCAAAATAGGTATCCACCCTCCTGCAAATATTTTCAAGGAACTTCAATGAAAGGAGATATTAGCAACAATCCTGACAAAACATAAAGTCATAAAATTGAGATCTTGAGTGTACAGGAGATCTAGAGTGTAAAGGAGAAGACAAACACGATGCTTGGTGGCACAGAATTGTTCCCTTTAGTGACTGAGAGAACACACAAAGATTTACAGCTCTGCTTGTGGCTGTAGTGCAGCAGCTCAGACAGCCAAGTCTCATCCCATGCCACCCAGGTTTACTGTCTGCCACTGATAATTCTCTGAAGCCTGTCAACTTGCAGTTACGATCTATTCTGACTTTTCTACCATCAATACTACTGTCTTTAAGGAGATACTGAACACTGGCGCTGAAGTTGCGACAAAAGTAGTATAGTGTGGTGCAGAGATACCCGCGGCAGCTGCGGGATGTGACCTGGCCTAGCCATGTTGACACCATGCAATCCTGTACAAAGGCCCTGTTCCAAAAGCTCTTTAACTGCTGTACTGAATAGCAGCTCCATGGCTAAGCCATAAGTCTTGCCCTCATGAGAACTATAGCACGGTGGTGTGAGACCTCCGTAAGCAGTCACACGGCTTCTCAGAGAAGCTTAGTGCTAACTTGAGTAGCTCTGCAGTGTCATTTCATGAGGTGTAACAGAGACAAGACTTAGCTTTCCAAAGACATCTGGTACCATTGATGACCTGCATTAAATTTCTCCTCAAGGGTAATCATGCTTTTATACAACAAGATCTAGAATCAAAGCCTTCCACAGCCGTGACAGACAACGTAATTCACTGATACAGTGTCTTCTGTGCAGAAACACTTGCCTTGGCTGACTGGTTTTTCAGCAATTTTCCCAATGTACTGTATTTTTTCCTGTTTTCTGAAAATTTCTCCCTCCTCACTTAACAAATACGGCTTCTTCTGCCTTCAGAACCAATCTATGCATCCTTTTTATTCCAATCATTAAATTATATAACATTTCTCCTACATAAAATAGACTTGTGAGCTTATACATAGATACATAGGTTATGCCTCCTTTCTTTAGCTGCCCGGTTGTTTGAAGTTAAAATTTAATTAATTTAGACATTTACACATTTTAAACTGAATTCAGACATTTTTATTTCTTTTAAGATTAATTCAGGTTTGCAGTACTTTGACAATTCTAGCTCTCTGTTATATCACTTATTTTCAAATATATATACATCTCTAATCATGGCATTATGAGAGAGGGTCTTATTTGAAGAAAGCAATGAAGAAAGCAAGCAAGCAACCTTCTATTCTAGCACAACTGGTTTTATTCTTTTCAGAAAAATCAATTAAACTAGGAATGTTTGTGGAAAGAGTTAAATAAAATGTCACCAACAAAATTCTGGCAAGCTGCTAGAACTAATACACTACAAAATTAAGTAAGAACTCATGAAAGTTCATCTACATATCCATGTAACTTGAACAAACTGATTTTTACTACATTATCAGGAGACTTATTTACAATTCTGAAATATATGCCATGCTACAAGTCTCAACAAGTTAATTGGCACAAGTACAGTATTTCCCAATGCCAATCAATTCTCTCTTCCTCAAATGCACGACTAAACTGAGAACACACTTGCCAAGTAGCATCTCAATAGATGAGATTTTATTAAGCACACTTTCTCTGCTCCACATAAAACAAGTTTGCCTCAGGAAACATGAAACAATGGAAAACAGAGATGAATGCAAAAGCATATATTGGCCCATATTCAATTTTAACACTTATTCAGAAAATAAGCAGAGAGAAATTAAATTTGAAAGTAAAAGTTTTATTTAACTGCAGGTCAGACACCTGCAAAACTAAAGAACATTTCGAGAAGTCTTAAGAGGGAAAAGAAATATTCTGGAGAAAATAATTACATACAGGCTGGCTTGTTATTGGTACTGAAAGTACTTATTTTAAGAGACCCCAAGTGCAAAATTAAGATCCCAGTCCCTCCCTCAGCTTTTGCAATATCTGGGGTACAGCAAACCCAGGTCATACCCCTGATAATCAGGTGGAAATTCATAGCAATAAGACAAATAGAAAAGCACAGATAAGATACTCAAACAGTGGAATCAAACACACTCAACTGTGATGTGAAAAACGGGAAAATGAAATTTGCACAGAGAATATAATGAAGCAAAGCAATCGCAAGAGGACCAGCAAGACAGTGGTCTTTGAGGACTTATAGTTGTAGTTCCTTGGGCACGTTTAAGGGCTCATTAACCCACTTATCAAATCTTTATGGTCAACTTAAGAAGCGAAGGACAGTCTGTTAATCTTGTATTCTTGGAAGCTATGTCACGTTTTGAAGGATCAGGACCTCCCCAGGCTGACAGAGGACACGTGCCAGCATATTTACATTCACAACCCATTTACCTATGCCAACAAAGGGCCACAACATGTTGTCTTCAGGAAGGGACAAACTATTCTAAGACACAAAATATATTGATTCCTTGTGTACATATTTGCTCAAGTTTTTACTGGTAACCCATGGGACTGCAGTTTGCAGTGTGAGACTGCAGTGTTAACAATTCCTGTTAATACAGCTAATATTACACATTTTATACATCTTACATTTCCCACACTGTAATAGAAAGTACCTTTGCACTAAGAACATACCTCTACCTGATATCTAAATTCACATCATCAAGAAAACAGATACAGTTTTCATTCTGACCTTTTTTTTCCCCAAATGACATTAAAATGAAAGTTCGATCCTAAGACAGAAAGAAATACTTCTTTTCTGTTATCACATATGCAAAACTTCATCCCAGAAATTTCTTTTTGCACCAAGTAAAAAGACCACAAGTGGCAGTGTAGAACGAAAGTTCCAGCTCAAATTTGCTTTTCAGTGGAGTAATAGCTCTACTACAGAAGGAATACTTTTCCAGAAAGGCACCATATAGTCCTTAAAGTTACAAGACTATAAAAAAACAATCCTGAAATAGAAACAACACTGGGAATTAAATTATGTTTTGCTTCATGTGAGCTCAGTACAAGTATGAAGAAGCATGGTATCAAAAGTGTGAAAATTACACATTTTTTTTGCTTGCCACTAACTGTTCCCACACTACTACAAAAAAAAAAAGTACTGGAATGTACATTTTGCATATTCAGAACGTACAGAGAAGAAAAATGTCAAGCGCACCCTTTAAGCACTAAGAAAATTTACTAATTAGGGTCTTCTTCAGTACAGTTATCACAGTAATGTCAGGGGATGCTGATTATATAAATCTAATTAAATGTTAAGGCAATGCTATATAGACGTATTTTATTGACAAGCACTAATAGGCCCCAGCAATTTTTCAGGTCAACAGAGAGCTATCACAGGCTTAGAGTGTAAAACATACATCAGTAGAACAAAATAGTTCTGTTAAACAGTCTACTATCCAAAACATGAAATATTTCATGCTCACTCATTTTTATCCCTTCTTTTAGGAGGAAAGATATTTGAAATAAAATTTCTATCATGAAGTAATTCATATATAGCAGTGGGAATTCTGGGTTACAAAATATACATCTTTCTCTTTCAAAATAAAGAATTAACAGAAAACAATTGGTAGCATTCACAGCATGGCATCAATTTAAAATCTCTGCCAAGAGTTTAGACTTTCAGTCCATATTTCTACAGAATTATCTATTTCTCATTTTCATTCATCAAGAAGCAGGTATGTTAAATATTCTGAAAATATGCTTGGTAAGTGACAAGATCTTACTCCCATTAATTGAATCTTTTTGCTGTTTCTCTATCCTTCTGTTTTGTGAGTGTTATGAACAGCAGTTCTTGGAGGAAATCTTTTAAACATTTATAAACTATGAAATAATGCATACCTATTACCAAAACCCTATCTAGTAGATTTTTAACTAGTCATATATTCAGAACTGCTGAACTACACACTGCTAATGAAATATCTATGATTAAAACATTGTACAATAAGTCACCATCATCACAGAGCTATTGTTGTCACAAATGTAAATTACAGATGTATGCTTAACCTAATTCTGAAGAACCAGTGTATCTAAATATTCATATTGCAAAAACTAGTTTCCAACAAGCATAAATTAAGATGTTCATAAACTATGCTTACTGTTTGTTTTATAGTTGGGAATCTCAGATGAACAGAAAATTGGTTTCATTAGCTTTGAATATTTGAAATAAGTTGCCAACAATACTGTTTGCTAATAGTGAAGTGCAACTATATTCACAATGAACAAAAGCTGTAAGTAATTTATAAGTTATTCTGGAACACTGCATGGTATGGTTTGGATCTGTTCATAGTCATACTGACATGGAAACTTGGCTTTGACTCTTCATGTAAGCTTCATGTAAGAATTGGGGATTGCCTAAGCGACTAGTGCTGTGACTACCTGTAGATAAAAAAAAGCAGTGATGGTCTTCAGAGTTATTAAGCCAAGCACCTTCAGAATAAGCTAAATCAGAAATGAAATGGCTAACTATAAGGTAGTAGGGAAAAATGGGTATAATCCTATAAAGGTACATCCTGCTTCTTTGACCCCTTACTGTTCTTGGTGGAATGTCAAAAGTATAATGAACAAAGATTATTAATTATTAATAATTATTACTTACCCAGGCTCTCAAAGAACTTCAGGGCATAGGTTCCCAGAAAGACATTTAAGTAATCTTGAGCAGTAGGTAAAATACTGTGTTGTGGAAAAACATGTCCCAGTTGACCAACAGTGGACAGGAATGAATTAGCTATTTTTGTTGTGAAAACAATACAGCTTAAAGGTTTTACACTACGGTCTTTCAATTTTGAAAATTAGGAAGCATTGGTTAAAGAAAGTCACTGAAGCTGACAAATCAAACAACAAGTTGAAAAAACACCCAAATTATAAGAACCTGGTATACATGCACTATAACCTTATTCATTCTAGGTCACATACTGGTTTGTCTTGCAGTACTCCATACACACAGCGGAAAATAATCACTTAGCAGAGAGAAAAAAAAAACAGAACTTGAAACCATTTTTACAGTACTGTCCAGATCCTTCTTAAAAATATGACTTTTCCTCATACATTTCCTATAGCATCAATAAACACACAGAAGACTCTCCATTGTCCACATATCATTAACCATACAGGTTACAAATTAGTTATGCCTATGATGCAGTCAGAGTTGTTCCTTGTGCAGAGACAGCCTGGCTCTGAACGCTTACTTTTGCTGATGTATATCATGACTGCACCCATATGGGTTACAAGACTAGAAGCAGTTTAGGTGTGAAATGGTTTTTAAGCAAGTCCACATCCAAGTTGACTTCTGCAAAGCCACATGAGCATTGCCCTTCCCAGCAGCCACAGCCTGCAAAGGTTTGCTAGCAAAGCCACAGCATGAAAACTTGAAGCCAGCTGGGGCCACACTGTACTGGAACAAAACTTATCTGATGCTTGAGGTACCAGAAAATTTTGTGAAAGAATGCTTGAGCATTCCAGTATGAATCAGTTTGAGTGAAGATGAGATTACTAGTTCTCTGCAGGTCAAATTCTGGTTTGTCCTGGCAAGATATTATCTGGGTTTTCCATTATTCCAGACAATAAAAAAAAACTATTTCTACTTGCCAAAGTTTACATAAATTAGTTTCACAACTTCACAAAAATCATTTAGGTGACAGCTCAGAATTAAGCTTCTTTTATTTGTCTGATTCTTTTGAAACATAGGTGCTTACCTCTTTCCACTTCTGTACACCTTTTTAAGGGAAAATGCTTCTAATAAATACTTCTCCAGGATTTATGCAATGAGTGACCTTTACTGGGACTTGATAGAGCAAGAATTAGGAAGGAAAATTTCCTCCCTCAAGTATTCTCTCTCTTTGACTCTTTTAGTGGAAAAAAAAATATCTTAACATTTATCCTTTAGTGGCATTTTCATTAATGTTAAAACATTCATTTTAAACTTATGACATCCATAAATTTTATTTGTGAGGTCTTTCATAGACATGTGATGTTATTTTGTTTTTCACCCTGTGTAACACACAGTATTGATACTGCAAGAAAGGAGAATAACAAACTGCTTCACAATAACATTAACATCTTTCCACTTCTACAATATTCAGGAGGCTAAAGTAATCTTGTAGATAACTTACAAAGCCTGAAGAGGGCTGGTAGACTTGTGGTTTGATTTTGCCCAGCATTTTTGTCCTTGCCAGTTTGCAAGGTGTCATTAAGAGATTTGGCCTGAGCTGGCATGAATCCTCCAGTCACCAAGAGAAAGTAAAGTTTTGTCGTTTTGAATTCCTATTAATCCTTAATTCTAGATTAAGGATTCTGAAATCTTGGTGCAAACCCTTAATATTGTATGTCTTCCTCATCTATCTAGTTTGAGTACATCTCTGAATTTTTAACTGGCATTGCTCCTTCTGAACAGTTTTGCTCAGCATGAGAAACATATGGGTGTAGGCATTTAAGAAGAGTTTCTAAGAGCTTGAAAAGAAATAGAAATCTCATATTTCAAGACTATGCTTCACCTAATTAAGCAAATCTGTATTATTTGGTTCAAGAGCTGACTCAATGAAGTCTGTCATTCCCAGGATTTCAAGGATCACATGAGCAGGGAATTTGAGTGATAAACTCATGGGAACACAGCTGATGATTTCACAATAACTTTTTACTGCTATAGAAAGTGTAAACTTCATCACCTTTACCACATCCTACAATTTATGTCTCACACAGAAGACAAACATCTGCTCCAGTTATTAAAAAAAAAACAAAACCAACCGAAGTCACACAATAAAGTTTGTCATGAAATTTCTCAATTTAGCAGGAAAAATAAAGTCAGTAAGCAATATGTGTAGTCTCTAGCTTCAATAACTTTGTAAAGACATCTAATATCACATTGTTTTTAAGGAAGTTTAGGGTTCTGTACTGAAACAAAACAAAACAACCCCCAAACCCAACCAAAAAACCAAACAACAACTAATTCCTGAAACAGTACATCCATGGTTTAATTTTGGGGTTTTTTTTGGTAGTGATCAAATTATACCATATATTATAATCTTCCGAGGACAGGATTATTCCTCTCAAGAGACAAATATGACCATATAAATTAAATATACCTTCCCCTGTAGTTACACTTGATTTCAGCTCATATTAAGAAAAAAATATTTTCTAGTACAAAACCTCTTCTAGGGTGAAACAATTACTTTAATATAGTGTGAATTCACATTTCTATTAACATAAGTTAGAAATTAATAGCTTATCTTGATAGCCTCTCATTTGACACACCTTCATTATCTCAGATATTGAAAATAGATAATGTTGATTAAAAAAGTTACTTGGCCTCTCTCCTATAATGTAAGCCATTAGCTCATTGCCTCATTTAAATGGCATTTAAAGAATCAAGGATTTTAACAAAGTAAAAAAATTCATTTATGTAATTCATATTAAAGAATCTGAAGGAAATTTTATTACAATAGGACTACACCAGATTTCTTGCCAGAACACACTTCTGGGCAAAGACTTTCATATTCTCTCCACTATAACCACAACAAGACTAGTTTGCCTGAAGTACGGTAAACTTCTGGAAGCAAATACATAGTAGAGGGCATAGCACTGGTGTAACTTTCTAAGTATTAGAAGCAGCATCAATGTTACGCATTGTACTATTGTTTGACAGTCTCTGAAAAACAAAAGATTGGAAATCAACATTCTATCCAGCTACTCTAATTTAAACACAACGAAAATATAACTGTGATAACAGTACTGTAATAAAATTATTATCTAAAGCTACAATTTAGAAAGCATTTAATTTTCAATTTTTGCTCTTTGCGGCAGTCTTGATTATTTGAAATATTTACCTTTTGAGCTCATGCTAAATTTCTGCCCAGATGTTTGTCTTCTGTGTGAGACATAAATTGTACAATGTTTAACTCAAGTTTTAAAACCCTGGAGTAATGCAATACAGTTTCTAGCAGCATATTTTTGAACAAATTAAAAGCCAGTGGAGGGAGGGTGAGATTCAACAGGAAAGCACATCTTTGGTGAAGAGAAACTTAGATTTGAAATGAAGAGCAAGATACAATCAGATTTGTTTCTCCCTTGTTGCATATGTGTATGTCCACATATAAGTTAGAAAGAAAGAAACACAAACTTCTGCGTGGGGAAAGTACAAAGACAAAGGAAAAACAATATAATGTTTCCATTACTGCACAGTGAGGTGACAGTTTGGACTAAGAAAAACAATAACCAGAGCTTATGAGAAACGTGTTTTCCAGGCATTTTTAGCAACAGCATAGCCACTTCCGCAAGGCAAAATACTAGAGTTATAAGCATGTTTTAATAGTTCAATGATTTACAGATCAATAAAATTTATAACACATCCTGTGTGAATACATGTTACTCAACATTTTGTAAGAAACGAAGAAGATATGAGATAGAGGAAGGAAGATATAAAAATTGACTAGTCCAAAAATGAAGAGGTGTGCTTTTTTTCACATTTAGTGGATGCCTTCCATGGTGTTCCTCTATCACTTTCCATACAGAATTTATTTAATACTTTCTCAGCAGAAGATGAACATTGCTGAAAATAGGATCTGTAATGCACTCCACAACTTGCAATCTGGTTTCAAATTTTGCATGCTGACAGCAGCAAGCCAGTCCTATAGTGAAAGTGACTTTTTAAAAATAAACTCTTACTTCCTCTTCTTGAGATATTCCACTACTGAAAACATTCAGTTGGCAAAGTTGCTCAGTTAAGTGTCACAAAGTAAATAGTTAAGTAGTACAAAGTTTAGTTATATTGCATTTTGCTTCTGATTAGTTGCAATAAAAATGGTGCTGCAGGCTCAGCATTTCTTTTTCAGTGTTTGCTCTGAAATGTTGAATACTACATAAATTTTCCAAATGCAAATGCCAAAAAAAAGCAGCCTGGGCTTTGAAAAGAAGCTCCTGTCTTCTTATGTATTATCCAAAACCCCCAACACATTACAGAATGCTCTCTCTTCATACCTTAGCAATCTACTGTTTTTCACACAAACGAAAGTGTCTGGGATTTGTAAAGAAATATTAATTCCATCAAAGATCAGAATCAAGCCGATTTCTTTGTATCTGTTTTAACTGTGCAATTTAAAGTAATTGAACATGAATAAAAAATAAGGAACCATCTTCAAGTGAAAAACTCACTAGCACTCTACATAAGCTTGCAGTCCAACAAAACACAAAACTTGGGGCTGAAATGAGAGATTAGTGAAATAACAGTAATTGCTGTGTCATAGATGATTGCATCATAGGTAACAGATAAGGGAGGAGGCAAGTACAGACTGGAAAATGCTGTTGGAAATAGAGGAATGCAGTAATCCTTATACATGGAGGACCATTTATAGGTAAGCTTTGAGGTTGGACTCATGCATCTTTTTGCGTATGCCTATGTAAAGTTGTCATCATCAATATTGACCTCAAAATAAAAGGTAAACAATCGACGGAGAGGCACAGCACGTACTTGAAACCATTTTTAACTACTCAGAAAAATAGTTTCAGACATTCCTGTGTATTGTTTTGTATATTTTATATTTAAGATAGGATAATTCCATGTTGCTTTCACACAGTTATGAATATCAATGGCAGGAAAATAAAGATGACAAAAAAATTATAGATAACAAAACTATTAGCATCATGATTTCTACATAGCTTATTTATTCAAACACAAAGCAAAACATATGGCTACAAATAAACTCTTCAAAAACAGAAGTTCATTATTCAAAAAGTCTTTGGATCATGTTACCATTTCACATAATATCTTCCTCCTCTTCTAAAAATGTAGTCCACCAGAAATGAATAATTCATTTTATTATAATTCAAAACTACCAAAAATACTACTAATATTGCCTAACATCTTTGACATCTCCATTCTGCCTTTCAAAAAACTAAATCCTCATAAAAAAACATATGCTTGGGTAGATGTCTTATTTCCTTAAGATCATGTCTTACACTGCTTCTTATCTAAATGCGGTCATAGAGAATGTCTTTATCCCCTAAGAAACAGTGGAACTACTAATCAAATTACAACTTCTCTTTTTTTTTTTTTTAAATATAATGTTGTAAAAGCAAAGCAAATACTGAAATCAAAGGAAGAAACGTTCACATAAACTCCTTGCAGCGGTATTCCAAAAGTTTTATTTGAAATGTCTTTTGAGAGCTTCAAACACACACAAGAAGAATTGTATTCTGAAGTAATAAATGCAGTCGCAAACATTGATGAACTGTAATACCTAGACATCTTTGAAAAAAATAAGGGCTTTCCTTAACAGACCCAACTTGGAATTAAATACAAAATCCAGTGTTTTGCCAAACAAAAGGTCCCATAGACCTTACATTGAAATTAGGCAAACTGAAAAAAAAACATGCAATCCCAATTATTTTTGTTGCCTCATGTAATCCTCTATTAACTCTTCTACAACTCTGTATATCTGAGGATGACAAATCTTGACAGCAAAGTTAGAAACATGATACAATTCTCCTATATTTTCTAGTACTATAGCTTCTATACTATTGATAGCTATTCTATACTACTATACTATTGATAGCTATTGCTATTGTTTGTACTACAATCTATTAGAGAAGTACAGAAAGAAAGCTGGTTTTAAAGATTCAGTCCAGCTCTGCAAGAATTTGGCTGCTTATTAAATAAGAATATGAATTCCATAATGGATACAATGGTCAATATTATCATGATAACATCAAGATCCTGGATTTCAGCACTTCTCCCTGGAAGGATCCATGAAGTTGTAAACACACAAGTTGTAAAAGCATTAATATTAATGATTTATCCTCTGAAAATCCTGTCCATTCAAAATAACTTCAGCCTGTAGAGAGCTCAGTGGGGAGAAAACTATCATTAAGCTGGTGAATATATACTGGAAGAACGCATCATGTAAGACTGCATGTCCAAGAACTGCTTTTCAAAGGTGAATTACTGAAAGGCGTATTGCTGAAAGGTAAATTACTGAAAGGTGCTAACAACAAAATGAAGCCAATTTGGGTGGGGTTTTTTTGTGGTTGCGTTGTTGCTGCTTTTTAGATCAAAACAGGTTTTATTAGCCCTTCTTCATCAGACTGACACGATTCATCCTAATAGCATCTTTAACACTACTTTGGCTATTGGCTGTATCAGTAAACATAAAGTAGAAGGACAAGGAAATATATAGTCTAAAATGTATAACACAAACAAAGCATTTCCAAACTTGAATGCCATTTTTTATTTCAGTGCTGGGTAGTGGTTCTTGTACACTTATTTTATACAAGAAATTTGGTTCCAGATGACTATCCCTCAAAATTTTTTAGACATGGGGAAAACAAAAATACCAACAAAAAGATAAACAAAACCTTAAATCCTAGCAAGAAAGCTGAAACAAAAGGAGACAACACTTGCAAAGCCCTCATATTTATCAGATCACTAAAACTGCCAGTGTTAAAACCTAGACAAATAAAAATAGAAACAAAAAAACCTCATGCCTCTGAGCCACTGACAGGCATTTCAAGAAGTTCACACATTTCTGACAGCATTGCACTCATGGGGGCATGATGAGTACATGAAGAAATGTTTTCCTTTGTCTTAATACACACTTAGTAAGAGCTTTACTCACTGGATTTAATGAGGCTTTTCTTGAATGTCAAAATCTAATCTGCTCTTTTACTAATAAAGTGTACGTGGTAATATCATACAGAAATTTTGCAATTAGCATGGGATTTTACACATGCAATACCTCTCCCAGTCATAACAGGTTTTGCCCATAAGCTCACCTTTCTTCACTACAGAAAAAAATGCATAAAATCATGTTTCTTCTCCTAGTACTGCTGATTTCTACCAACAGATTGAACAGACATCATCAGTTGTGCAACACTCTTTCCAAGGCAGGGGAAAACAGTCAGCTGTTCACACCACCTTTTTCCTTCCTTTAGAACAAACAACACCAGAGGCCAAGGTAGTGAGAAAATTAGAACTGCCCATAATGAGTTAGTCAAAAAGAGGACAAGGAAGAAAGACATATTTCCAGGGAAAGTTATAACTTCTGAGCCTTTTAGAAAGTAAAGGCAATATCGGGAATCTGTATATCTCCTCTGGTTTACCAGAGGCCTTACTGTGAGACAGTATTAAAATGTATATTATGTAAGTACACTAATGGGGATAAGAAGGTTGCTCAACCTCCCAAGATAATTATACATAATCTAGTTTCTTGGAACTATGCTACCACAGACCAATTAGAGTAGGTTCTCACTGTTTTTTTGGCTTATAAATTCCTTTCAATATGCCCCTTCAATATACAATCTACATCATGAATTACCTCTTCAACAAAGAAGCAAATGTATTTCAGAGTAACCGAGAAATTAATAACTTAGTGCCCTGATAAGCATTACTCTTTCCTTAATTATTCACTTTGTTCAGACTTTCTGGTTGCTAAATTCTTCTAAATGAAGAGAAGGATATCTTGAGCACCGTTAGGCTTGGAAAATGTCTCTGCTGAATTCAGCTCATTACTTTCTAAAAAGGGAAAGAAAACACAAATGAAATTTATAGCCTGACATAATAATATGAAGCATCTCCAAGTCACTATGGCTATGGCAAAACCTCAGATTTTTAAAGGAATTCAGTACTTAAATGTTATTTGGACACCAAAATATTTGATTCCTCTGAGCCTAACTTTCATCAGTTCCTGAAAATGGGGTACAGTTACTTAACTTAGCAATATAAGGTCAAATGGTACCCTTGCATCTTAACTATTGCAGGCCCTATTCACTCCTCCTCTCATTGTTTTCTTATTCTATTATCTTAATTTAAGTCTAGATTTTGGGGTCACATCACATCTGAATATAAGTTGGCAAAATAACTGTCACAGTCCAGAACACAACTATGGCCCAAAATTCAGATTTTCTGAGCCTGGACTTAGTCACTCTTGCTGAGACTGCAGAAGGTAGATTCTGCATTAGATGTGCAAGTATTTTTCTGCTTTGTTAGTTTGTTCCATGTTGACACAATCTTAAAAAGCCAGAGATCCATTCACTTAGTTTTAAGCAGAAAATTGAGCTGCTTTCATGGCTCTGTTAGAAGCAACCACCAATGAAAAGGAGCACAGTCCCACAAAAGACAGAACGTGTGTAACAGTGTGCTTTGTAAACAGGAATGCTTAAAGCACAATAACAAGTTTGTTAACAAAAATCTGTTACACTCACTGTATTTAATGTAACAGTAACATAGTAATTGCTATGTATTAATTGCCATTAGTATTTGCTGAAGATTGCATATTGTAAAGAAGTTATTGTGGATTACAATTACCAATTCAAAATTAAACAACCCACCCATACATTCAAGGAATGTTTTTTCCTGATCTCTTCTTATTGCTTACCCTGATGATTCAGGGATTACTGAAGATTGCCTTCATCTGCTTCAATAAATTCATGCTGTTAATCAAGAGGACAATGAAAAAGCTGTTGCTGCCATTGGATCCCAAAGACGTTACTTGACACATTTGCTCCTTTTTGTGGAGGGGGGAAGAAAGAAATCTTGAAAAATATTTAAGATTCAAACAAGCTAATTATGATTCATCTTTTGTTACCATTATTTTCTAACAGGACTTCAGTCTTTTGGGAAGGAACGCAATATTCTTGAACTTGACACCATTACTTTTCTCAGCTGAAACACATTCTTTTGACAAACAGTGAACTTTAATGTTTTTAATCCTTTTAATTAAGACAGTAAGTAACTAACTGGATGATTTGGTACTAATATGACATGACATATCTTGATACTGGATAACATTTGAATCTTAAATAGAAAATAGAAATCCTTATAAAGCAATGGTATAAATAAAAAATTCAGTAAGACTAAGCTTATGCTCAGTATAAATGCTTTAAATTTTCTTCATATAAATACACATTCACATGTAAGAAGAAAGAATAGATCCTGGTAAAATGAAAACACAATAAAATTGTGTAGCCTTCTGTAATGGATCCACTTCCCCTACATTGCTTTTTTGTTATTGTTGCATTGCTTTTTTCTTCATTGTTCATAATTTCCTCTATGTTTCTGAGCAAGAACTGCTTGTATTTTTCCTTGTGTCACTGTAGTTATGTACAGTGATTATGAATAAAGGAATACAGTGAAAATATTTGTAGTATCAACACTACTGTATTTGTCATTGGATACATGGAAAAAAGATTCAGGGCATTTAAAAAACTGTATTTTTTTGTGTAGAGGCCTAAGATGATCAGAAAGTTTCTTACTGTCTAGTTTAAATATTTGAGGCCTTCTATTGGTTTCTCATGCAAAATAGATTCTTTCTTCTCCAGTATCTGTTTTTAGAACCCATAAGAGTTCTAAATGGGTTTTTTGGGGGTTTTTTGGTGTTGTTTTTTTTAATAGCAGGAATGCACCTTTATACATCTATTGGTTATGCAGACCACTCTAAGTTTCATATTTAACAACTAATATTAAAAGGCACACAAAACTACTAAACCTCTATTTTCTCTGTGGTTACTGTGATTCTGATTCATGGTAAGGAACTGCTGGAAGGATTACAGTGCAATACAGTAAAACTGTTATCAGCCTCTCAAATGTGTTCTCAGTTTATTAGAGCTGTAAATTTTCCTGGTTTACCCGTCCAACTACCTTTTTATTGTTCACTCTTGAATGGCATCATGGTCTTTTGCATTTTGGAGGCAGGTCATGTTTAAAGTTTTTGAACAACGTAAAACTGTGGAGAGCAACACAAGAGTTTTACAACTAGTAATACTGAAAAAAATTTAGAAGTTACACAGTACTTCCAAATGACTAACCAAATACTGTAAGCAATTATGTAAAATAATAGGATGTCTGATGAAGCAACAATAAACGCTTGAACTCCCTGCACTGATCCACACACTCAGAATTTTAATAGGCTTGATTTACAACTTCCTTACCTGATTTTAGTACGGAAATAAAAAAAAATGGGGAAGTAAAATATGTGTAATGCAAAATGCTTGCTGGCTTCTAGCCCACTGCTACAGCCTTTTCCAGCAGTTATTGCAAAGAGGAGATAAAGGATAGAGGAATCAGATACAATTTATGCTAGTCAATATCTTTTATGTCTCACAGCTGATGAAAATCTGAGTTACTAACCCTCAAAATTCAATGAAACTAAAGCTCTTGTGCTCTTTTCAGGTAAATTCCTAAACTGCTATTCTGTGTTAGAACCCAGCATTAAAGTGTATCATTAAACAAAATGGAAAATGAGGGGTCTCACTGCAGAAATGAAAACTGTAAAACTACAGCTGGGTATAAAAAATGCTTCAAATGGAAGATCTTTGCCAGGAAATACATGTGAACAATACCTGCCCATTAACTGATTACAGGTATACAGGTATTCCTTTATCAGCCAGTAATTTATACTTTACCCAATAAGTATCAGCATTCTGACTTAACAGCACTACAAAACTGCATTATCAAAACAGCCAATATATTGAAATGAAACCAGATGCTGAAGACAGAACCTTTTATATAAAGACTAAATTTTGGTATGTGACCCACTACAAATAAATGGAAGAAAAGGGATAACACAAAACTTACTCAATAGTTTCTAGTCCATGCAATAATTTGAACAGCAGTATTATCTTAACAGCTGTCAGTCATTAAAAGTCACACACACAACTTATCTTTTTGCCATAACACTGAAATAACTACTATGCTTGATTGCTTGCCAGAAGAATCAAAAAGGCAGATAATCTCAGAAGTTGCAGACATCATACCGGAATAAAAAATAAAGAAAATACACTTTGAGCTGTTTACTTTCTAAATTCCTTCTCCTATATTTAGGATCAAATCGCAAGGAAAATCATAATTCATTACAGAATTAAATTTTTTACCACTGCATTATGAAATTAAAAACCTAAAAAATAAAGTCTTATTTAAAGTGTATACTTATGGTACGCTGAAAGGTGTTTTTTTAAAAATTAATGCTGTCAATATAAATACTGTCGGTAGGGAAAGCAGTACATTTTTAATAATTTTTTCTTTAGTAATATTTTTTGTTATAACAGATTGAATTAGCAAATACTATTGACAAAAGGTAAGCAAATATGAAAAAAAAAGTTTTTTTTAATATTTATCACAATCAAAAAAACCAATTTCCCTAACTTTATTCAGGGGCATACCCGTATGATCATATCTGAATCTTTTCAGCTGAGAAACAGCACAGAGCATTTGCACCAAACTGTTAAAGGTCAGCAAAACTGTTAGCAACTAAAAACACCCTCATAATGGAAAGTGTTGAGAAATATTAAATATGGATATTGTAAATTTGTTCATGTTACCAAGTTTCTTTAAAAGAGGCACACATATGTATATAGGCATATATAGGCACACATATGTATGTCATGGGGTAAAGCTTACTTGAAGGCATAAACGAGGTCTGAACCATACCTGCCCACCAATTAGATCACAAGTTACCAAAAGATAATTTTTTAATTACAAAACCAAAGAACCAAAGATAGTTTTCACAATAACATAGATAATTGGCATGGGGGAGGCTGACCTCAGTCCCTGTCAAATGAGGGGGGGTCTATCCTGTTCCATGCGTTAGATATGCACAAAAAAGAAAATAAAGCAGTCATATAACCTTATGTTCTTGTAACATATTTGTGATGAGAGGCCAGAAAGTCATAGTAATCCAGGTAACGATGACTAAGTGGCTCCAGGTACATGGGAAAAAGTCAAGATTAGCTGGGGGCCACATAGCAAGGAAGCAATTGGCAACTTAACCTAAACACCCAAGTCAGAAACCAATAAAAATTAAGGGAGCTGCCTGTCAGTGGGAAGCCATCGGTGGTTGCCAGAAAACATGCAGAAGGCTTAGTTTTAGGTGAAACAGCCAGTTGCAAGCCAGGACTTGTGCACACAGACCCTTTAGAACAACCCTATAGCACTCCTCAACTGTCACTATGTCGTTACAGAAGGGGTGAGTTTTATAGGAAAGAAATCTTACAACAGAAATTGCTGTCAACCCACTGTAGCTATCCTGTTTAGCAATTTTATATTTTTTTTACTAAATGGTTTTATGCCACCATGCAGTTCTGTTCTTGCAGATATGTATTTCCACACATACACAAATATGCATTTCTATCTGAAACAGGTTATTTTTCCTCTCTAGAGGGTCCCTATATTATGTGGAGAACTTCCTCATATTAAATCCACATTAATAACCTCTATTACACAACAATTAAAATTTGCATTCTTAGGGGCATCAAAATGCAATAAAACATTTCTTGAAAAATCAATCAGGTTAAATACATTTTGCCATCACCACATTTTAAACTATCTTCCTGAGAAGTGGGAGCCACTGGACCATCCAATGCTATGATTAAGAACCCTTAGCATCCAGTCCCTATTTCAATTCTATAGATTTTTCACTTAAAGCTGTGCAGTCAAAAGACATGGCACTAAGCAAGTAGTACTTAGTGTTAACTGAAAATTCTGCAAATACTACATACTGTAATACAACTCTGAATTTAACACCTGTGTAATATTTCACATGTAATGCACAAATTTTTTCCTCCCTGAATCTCTTACTCCAAATCTGAAAACTAGGAACGTACTAGGTGTCATAAAGCTTAATCTATACAAGTCAAATAGGAAGAAAGGTACAGGCATTACACAGTCATGAAGAATACACAAGGAGCAAAAAATATTTATTTGAAAACAATTTTCCACACATCAATTCAGTATAGAATCATAGAATCACAGAAACATTAAGGTTGGAAGAGATCCTTGGGATCATCAAGTCCAACCATCAGCCCTACTCTACAAATTCCTCCCCTACACCAAATCTCCCAA
>VXBJ01006354.1:349759-438138 GCA_013400055.1 Nycticryphes semicollaris
TTATTTTATATATATACATATATAGATATATAGATATAATATATATATGTATTTTTACCATATACCCTAGGTAAAAATAATGCAGATATTCTAAATGTCTGATCACGAGCTCCTATATTCTTTTCTGTTTGAAATGGAGTTTTTGATCCATTCTTAATTATTTGATGAGTTATTGCTTCATTTTTATGCATAATTTCAGCTAATCTTTCATATTATAAAAAAAAAAAAAAATCCAAAAGGTTAAATGCAATTGCAGAAATATGTTTAGATGCCCATGATACTGCCAGAAAGTAATTATGTTAGAGAATTACTATATTCTCTGACCCACATCAGAAACTTCCGCATACATAAGTCAGACTCTGGATACTTGCAGGAACATACACATAATTCACTTCTCTGGCACCTTCAAGTCTCAACCTCTTGCTCTCCAATGGTCATAAAAGTTGTACAAACTCATAGTAATAACATGATCACTATGGCTACTTTTGTCAAGGGGTACCTTCTACCAGCTGCTCAGCTCTACACAGTGAGGATTTTTGTATTGTTTTTTCCTTTAAACCTTTTGTTCTCAGACAGAAAAAAAACCCCACAAATTTACAGTTAAGGGCATTTCTGCTGCACACTTCTTTATGGCCCATGCATTTATTTCCTTTTGTGTAAGATAAAGTTTATGGAGCATCTATTCAGTGAGCAAAGTGTTTAGAAATAATTTCATATTGACACGCTCTGCTGTTTTTATATCCATAATTTTACATGCATGAGGAATAATCACTATTCAGACATATTATTTTCAGGTGCAGAAGTGAAGGCCATTGTTTCGTAATGTAGCTTTTGGTGGCCCTAACATTATACCAAATGCAACTGAATTTATGAGGACACCTGGTAAGAATTCCCTTTATGCTTTATGTTGTGCATAAAATGGAATGTTTCCTTTACCCTGAAACAGCCATCCTTCCTCCAGATTTTCCAAAACCAGTCTTTTTACATCAAATAAGCAGTAATGTTGGGCAAGAATTCTTATGAGGTTCAATTTTTTTAAAACTTGATTCTCTGCCACTCACAAGTAAACACTGTTCATACAGATCAATGATTACCTTGGAGCTGCTTTTATTCCATCTCTGACAGCCTCAATTTGTTACAATTTTAGACAAGTTTTATCGCCACATAAGATATTTTAAAAAAGCCCTTTGGAATTACCATAAAAGACAACACCTTACAATTGCTGAACCAGATAGAAAAGCAATCCATATGCCATATAAAAATATCTCTAGCATTGAATAGACTTAACACTCCTCATAGAACTAATTTCACAATCAAAGCTCCTACAGACTCAATAACTAGAAATTATCAGGCCCATTAGATGAAGCAAAGATACCAATGATGTAAAACAGCCAGAGCCCATCAGGGAAATAAAAAAAAAATAATCAAACAAATGAAAATAAACAAAAACAAAAACCAAACCCCAATAAAAGCAACCCTGTAACAACACATCTTTTTAACTTCAGATAGAACACCAAGTCAAAAGATTACCCTAGGAAATGTGGGAGACTCAGTAACTACAAAACAGAAGTTGTAATAGTGCACAAACTTGTGTTACATATCCAAACACATTTCTGGTGAGAAAGAGGACTTCAGCTTATCCTCAGCTAAGATTTATTTAGTTAAAACATCAACTGGAACTTGAATCTAGCAAGTAATAAGATGCTTGATGCCTTAGGAATTTCTTAAATCTCCCCATCTGAAAGTATCTAGCATCTCACTGAAGCACTCAGCAGACAGTGAGATCAGTTCTCACAGAAAATCAGCAAAAATCAGTGTTTTGCTGTTTCCTGAAACAGCAAAATTCAAGATTAGACACTTATATAAGTTTTAAGTTTTTCATACTTTTATTCATATACGTTTAACCAAAATTATCAATTGAGTGCTCATGATTTTTTCCTGCTGAGATTTGTGCTTACATATTCTTACATCTCTCCCTAATAAGATGGTTGAAACCATCAGAAACACCTACAACAAAGTAAAAGTTTATTGAAATACACATCTCTTCCACAACGTACAAACATTCAATAGAGTGTTTAGACAAAATAAGGGTCCCAAAACTCTTCCATGACACAGTATATTTTTCACTCAAGCTCTCTGGTCCTCAGGAGCCAAAGGGTAAAGGTAGCAGTGTCCTAAAAGCTACAAGTGTTGTTTTATGGCTAGGGTTGTTCTGAAGCGTAGACCCTGAATCATGGGGTCTCTCATTGGGAAAAGCTTGCAGCATTGACCCCATACACACATGCAGACTCCAGTCATCACTTTATGGACTATTAGGAGAGTCTTAAAGCATGGATACCAAACTAGCAAGGGAGTGAACATTTTCAGAGTCTGAGAGTTCCTTGAAGTTTGCTTCCAATATTCCTAACCAGAAATTTGGAAGAACACTAGTAGGACTACAGTAAGAACAGAAAAAGCTTTGCACTGTAATTCCCCTGCACACCAATGGAAAAATTACTTTCCCCTCACAGATCACTTATTGCATCTATTACTGTAAGCTATTTCAGAGTGAAATCAAGTTTTCCGGAAGTTAGTCTGCTGCAGATTCTAAGTTGGTTTTTTTTTTTTATTTTTTTTTAAATAAATAATCATTTTAAGGTTTAAAAAAAAGCCTTTATTTAAAAAAGCCTAATTACTCAGGCATTATATTGACCATAGCTACAGCAATCTAGATCATAAAAGGTGGTACAGTTAACAACTAAGAAGCACCCAGCACATATATCAAAATGCAAACCAAATAATAAAAGAAAAAACAGCAGCCAAATCACCATGAGAGTTTAGGAGAGTTTTTTTCTCTTCTTCATCATGGAAAAGACTGTAAATAAATCTGTTTCTGTAAATGACATCTGAAATGGTAGGTCAACATTAAACGTCTTTGCATCAATTCAGGCAGAGTAAGACTAAAGAAACATTGTTTAGGTTTTCTCTCATTAAAGTAGCAAAAAAGCGGGAATAGGTATTTGCACTACAGACTTAGGAACTTTGCCATCCTATTTTGTCACTTGTACTTCCATGAGATATTATGTTATCATTTTCAGTGTTACCAAAATGTTCATTATCAGTGATGTAAGGACATGTAAAACCCATTTTGCCAACACAATGTTTGATTTCAAAGCTAGGTGTACATTGGCTAGTTAGTAAAAAGCATTGTATGAAGCATTGTATGAATCAACAATCCAATCATCACATTTAAATTATCCTTTTTTTCTTTTTTTTCTTTTTTTTTTTTTTTTAATTCAGGAAAATGAGTTTAACAAAATGCTGTAGGTTAACCATTTTTTCCAGAGCAGACACTGAAATGATACTTCAAAGTTTTATAAAACAGGTAGTCACTGGTGTATGACAGCGTTGTGAACTGTCCTGCTAACAGTGACAGCAGAGTAACTATTCCCAGTTATGTCATAAACTATTTATTTGAGATTACTATTTGACAATAAAGGTTACATTAGCTTCAGAGAGAAAATTGATTCTGTCATACTTCTCCTATAACACCTGGACAGCAACTATTCAGGAGAATAGAGAATTCTATATTAAGTTTTCTAATGTATTTAAAATTTTCCACCAAGGCTGGCTGGTGGCAGATGCTGCGACTATGAAATCTATGAGAATAAGGAATGCATTGCTCATTATTAGAGTCATGTTATTAAGCAAGAATGCCAAATTTCTCTTAAAAGACACTGTCTTGCAATTATGATTGCAGAGAAGAAGCTTGATAGCAGTCTGAAAATATACAAAAACCATTATGAATGGTTTGATGGGTTTCTTTAAGTTTGAAGTGTTTTGAGGCAGACAATTCAGAATGACAGTCTTTGAGCCCATCATTTTTCCTGTGGTGATTTGCTTTTCCTCCTTGCACATTTGGTATTGACAACACTGTCATGACCAGTCTACTAATATTTAATTTTATCAGAAACAAACACTGTAAGCCTGAGTGGAATCTTAAAATAATTTATGAAACTATGGTGAACTGCCCTTCTACCCATCTGTTAAAAGACCAATAGCATGATTTATGGTCATCTAAATAATACAGAATAACAACTGTGTTACTAATGAAAATCTCAAAACACTCATACAATCAAAAAGGTACTATAAATTTCATGAATGAGAAGTTATGTCCTGTAGGCCATAAATACCAACTGATATGTCATGTAAGATTTAGCAGTTCTTCATCGAATTCTACCATTATTCTTGCAACCTCTTCTAATTTATGATTTTACTTCACATGTGTTAGTATTCAGAAATTTTAAATGGACAATCACACCAGTAGTCCAAATTCTCAACTACACAATAATAAATCCACAAGAGATAATTGATTAACATTTGTATAAGAGATAATTGATTAACATTTGTATCTTAAACAAAGCTTATAATGACAAAAACCAAAGAGCCTCCACAAGAGACATAAGTTAAGCTAAGCTGCACCGTATACACAGAACTTTCATGATTATGTGGAAACTGCAAAAGCTGAAGGGTCTATTGTTTCCATGGAAACTTTTTACCTACAGGATCCACCTACTGGAAACAACATAATGCATCGAGATCCTTTATAACATGGACTTCTCTGAGGGATTTATGAATATTCTATGACAACAGAAGGAGCAGCATCACAGTAATTTCAGACAAAGAAAAGGAGAGCACAGAAAACTACATCTGGAATTAGAGCCAAAGTCAGAGTTCTGTGAGGTGTCCATCAGATTCAGTCCCTGTTATAACGATTAAAAGAACAGTATTATAGATGATGAAGGGAGGAGGAGGAAATACAGCAGAAAAATTACCATCAAAAACAGCACTGGTTTTATGCATTAAATGATTGGCTGTGGATCCCATAAAGAGGACCATCAGAGAACCAGTAATGACTCGGTACATTCACTGTGGCTCAGGAAGGACAGACAACACTACCTGCAGACACTGGCTTACAGCAGAGATTCCTCACTAATGAGATTTGAAACACATTTCAGGCAAGGCATGCAGTTAAGCTT
Source organism: Nycticryphes semicollaris (assembly GCA_013400055.1). Lineage (NCBI taxonomy): Eukaryota > Metazoa > Chordata > Aves > Charadriiformes > Rostratulidae > Nycticryphes > Nycticryphes semicollaris. The sequence goes on from VXBJ01006354.1 coordinate 354,778, forward strand.
AGCTCACAGCAGCACTACCCCTGTGCATGCTGTGACCTCCTTTCCTCACTGTAGGAGACAGCAGCAGAATTAGAGGATTTTAACAGGCCTTCCTGTTAGTGCCTATCTATACTTATGATATAACCCTGATACAGGGTTTGGGAAAGCCAATTCACATCCCTGCTTGTGTTTAATCTCTTGTATTCAGAGCAAAAAGCTGGAAGGGTTTAGAAAACTGGGAGAGAGCAGAAAAGCTTTCACAGAACACTCATGTATTCACTATCCCATGCAACTCCAGCACCTTTAATTCTCTCACGCAGCACTACAAATAGTGTCCTTCCAAACACACAATCTTTGCAGTTATCAAACCAACTCCTCTTTGGGCCTTGTACACTGCCTAATCACAGTCCTTTCTTGCACATCAATCATGTGATACAGCATACTCAGATATTAGGCTCCCATGCACCAGCACTGCACAGTTCACTGCAAAAAGGCAAACACATGAACAGAATGCATTTCACAAACCATATGCATTATTTCTGTCCAATTAATCATTTACATTATGATAGTCTTGCCTATCAGTGGAGAATTCAAATGACTGGAGCATTTTATTTTTCTCTCAAAGATAAAGAAAGGAAGTCTCAGAAGCAAAGAGAAGTAATATATATACTTGAAGTAGTTAAAACTCAGAAATACTAATACAGTATTGCTGTCTATACCTTTCCCCCACTTTATTTTGTTATTGCATCAGGTACTTGACATTTGCTTCTCATACTGAAATACAGGTTTGCATTTTCTTGCCCAGACCATCCCGGGAAAAAAGAAGGCAACGCGTTAGCTGTATCCTCTTTATCCTCCAAAAACCAATAAAGTCAGTGCAACAGGCTACTACAGTAATGGCAGAGGACAGAATGGAAAAGTCTCCTTTGAAATATCTGCAAGAGGTTTTTTTAAGAGTAACGACAGTAGACAGCATATACGTGGTGTTTTTCATCTGGGCTGCCACTAGACAACAAACCTCTCTAATAAGACAAACACTTCTTTAAAATCAATGTGATATTACCATAATTACTATATAACTGTTTCTGCATGAGAGTGCTGTAAAATCCAGCTGTAATCTGAGATGGTACTGATAGAGAAATAAAGTCATGACTCTTGTATATTCAAAACCTAGGAGAAGAGCTGAGAGATCTACTCATACTTCAAAGTAGGCTGAGAAATAACATCTGTCTTCTTATTAAAGTCAAATCATCCCACCTTAGAATACAAACCAGCTGATGTTTGCATTCCTATTAAAAGGAAGGTTACACTATCAAATTCCATGCCCCGATACAAAACCTTGCCTTTTCCCTCTATATGAAAATAATGCAAAATTCAAGGAAACCTCAAAAGAATAAACTTATACATGTACACGTTAAAGAGGAGCTAAGGGCGGGGGCGCTGTCCGTTGTACTGAAACCAGGCGCCGAGCTGCCAGCCGGTGCAGGATTCCGCAGAGGTACAATAATGGCCTCATTTTCTTAAAAAGGAGAATAAACAAGTTTCACGTCATAGGAGTAGTTTCTGCAGTGTTCACGTGTAAACTAGAATTTTATTTCTAATACGTTTATAGCAATTCACTGAAGTCAGGCATAATGAACACCCTTCCCCTTCCAAAGCTGATGATACGAGCTGAAAGTGCCTGTGCTACACAGAAAAGAATTTTGCCCTTTCACAACAAGAATGAGCTACATCCCAAGAGTCTTAGAGAAAAAAAATCTTCAAGCTGAGGAAGTCTGCTCTGCCTTAGTGAAAACAGCTCAGATCAAATTCAGTATTATTTTGTTCATTGTTGTGAAGAAGAATTAAATTTTACTATAAATAATAATTTTATATAATTCTATGTGTGGGATGACTATGTACCTGAATATACACACTTTTTTCCTTTAAAATTTCCTTCTTTGGATAACTAGATTCAGACAAAACTGGATATGCCTGTAGGGGTAGCATCACAAGTTTTGCAGTTCCAGCAGTACACTCAAGCAATTTCAGCCTCTATAGTGCTGTTCCTTAAATAATCAAATAGTTGCAGTCAACCAGATTTCAATGCCTGAGAGCTGACTTTAACCAGAACAAAACTGATTGGGAAACTGCTTTTTAAAACACTGTCTAGATTTGAGAGTACTTCTCTAAAATTCCTGGAACATAGGCTTTGCTGATGATAAAGTTTTGCCTTAGATAACTTTCATTTGAACTATATCTGCAACACATCAGCCTGCAAAAGCAAAGCATCTGCAGCAGAGAGAACAGTTCACAACGAAAGTCAGTGTGAAAGGCACCTAGAGCAAATAATCAGTTTTTCAGCTTCCTGAATTGTTTCCAGTTCCAGATCAACACCATTCAGCTACCAAGCTTAGGCACTCTAAAAAATTTTGGAAACAGGATCAATTACAGCCACTGCTTCAAATCTAATTCAGGACCTAAGTAATGAATCTAAGCCAACTGCGGAAGGTTGTAGCTGAAGACAAGACAAACAACCACTAATTGAAAAAGACAGAGATTTTGTGTGTCTGGTTTTGCTTTGTTGAGGTTTGCATTTGTGTTTTGTTGTTTTTTGGTTTGTTTTTTTTTTTTTTTAAACACAATTTAGGAGAAAATATTTGCAATACTTTTTTAATATGGTAATGTTTCCTCTGTAAAATCTCAGACTAAAATTAGAAGGAAATCCAAAGGAAATATTTTAAACTCAGAACCATTTTAGAGTAGGAGAGGGAAAGTACACACATAAGCCCAAACCTTCAATTTATTGGAACTGGAAACTCCAGAGATTAAAGGAATTATTAAAGCTTTCTTCAGGAGACTAGTAGCAAACTTCAGCAGGATCAGAAGACATGTGCCAGCAGATTGTAAGCATTGGCTAGAAACATAAAGAGGAAGAAGGCTACTGAGATATGGAATCTTAAGCTTCAAATCCTCTATCAGTGAAAATATCATTTTAAAAATCAATACTGGTATTTGACATATATACAGCAACTCAAGTTGGTGAAATGTGCTTTTACCATCTTCTTCTCATAAAAAGCCTCACAATCGTACTACACAGCCAGTAGCCTTAACATAGTCTTATCAGGAAAAGCAGCCTGTAAAGAACTGGCATTATCCCATAGCATACTAATAAAAGCACAGCCAGCAATCTCTTATTTTCATACTGGTAGCAGAGCAATGCTTTTTTATTCACAGAAATATGAAAAAGGAACAAGAATCCAAAATTATTAGAACAAATCTAGCCTGTATTAGATAACTCTTCCCCTTTCTCTCACTGTCATAAAATCGTCTGTCATGAGAATCACATCGTGGACCAAAATAATAACAGTTCCCAAACAGGACTCAGAAGACTTACTGATAAAGAACTTAACTTTCTAAAGCATCTTAATGAAAACTAAGCACACTATACACTGACTTACAGCTATACTTTAGGAGCACTTCAACCATTAAATGCAACAGCAATCTATCACTACAAAATTACAGAAAAATTTCACCAGGAAGCAGTAAGTGTCTTATAACTGCAGGTGGATTTCCATGCAAACATAGCATAGAAGTCCAAACTGTGTTCATGTCAAGAAAAAATAATCTCACATGTCTTTGGAGAATTACCATACAATATTGACAATATACAGGATTAGCAATTTTGTCATACATTGTATGTAAAATCATGCCCAACATGAGCTCTATATTAATACAGAATATGAAGCCAAAGCAATATATGTCAAAGTACATCAGTAATCTGATTCATATGCTAGAGCTCCCCCTCCCCATTCTCCCACCCTCACATCTATTTATTGAATAAAAAATTATACCTCCTAAAAAGACTGCAATAACATGACTCTTTCCAGGCCATACTTGAAAACAAACATCATTACACTTCTTGTAAACAAATTCCACCTGTATGTTAGGCAATAAATGACAGCATCTACTAATCTATTAAATTATACCTAAGAAACTTGAAGAAGAGAATTTAAGATAATCAGCAACAAACCCAGTAACATCTGCTATCTGGCTGAAGAATTATTTGTTCAGTTACCTGGAATTTTAAGGCTTTTATTCTTTGCATCACATGTCTGAAGCCATGAAGAGAATAAGTATCTGCTCTTTCATTAGCATTGATTTAAGTGATATTCCCACATATCAGGGGTTACTCTAATTTCACCTTTTGTTAAAGTGATCAAAGCCACTAGCAAATTTACATACACTAAATATTGTGCCTCTCCATCTGAAAAAAACCAAACAAAAACAAAACAAAAAAACATTGTTTAACTTAAGGTTGTAAGTCAATAAACCAACATAAGCATAACCTCTACCTTTTTCCATTAATGGCAGCCATGTTTCAAGTAACAAATATCTCTGTTTACTTGCATTCCTGTATACGTGTACTTCACAACTGCCATGAAAATCATTTAATAGAAATGTATAAGCACTACATGCTTTGTTGCACACAAGAAAGTTTACACCTTTGAAATTATTTCATCATTACATCTCTTTAAAGTTAAGCAAGTAACAAGTGAGGTAACGTAGGTAAATGTGAAACAATTCATTCCCATCAGCAACACTCAACTACCACCTCCACCCTTAAGAAGCATGTCAATGTCTCCTAAACTATTTACAAGCTTTAAGGTAAATGGTAGCAGCAACTCTAGTCTGGCATTTAAAATAAATGTTAGCAGCTACTCTAAAGTGGCATTTGAAGTAACCATTATGTTTCAATCTCAATTCAGACTTGAAGAGATTGGTTTACAAAAAAATGCAGCAATCTCCACAATAAACAGACATACATAATTTTGAGCAACACATTCGTTTTTTTTAAAAGGTACAAACTGTACAGCAAAACTACCAAGTTCAAGTCTAATCCACCATACTCTCTCCATAAGTGCCAAAATATTTCCCTGATAACAATTAAAACCTCAAAAGTAACCGATCTTTTGCTGTCTTTGAGATGGCAGAACATAAAATCACTGCTGGAGAACAGACAGAGGGCCAGCGTTTCTTTCCCAGCACAGAATTGTGCAGTATGCAGAATTAAATTTTATGCAAAGTATGATAAACACTGGGGCGAGGGTCTGATGGGGAAAAAGACAGACATTTAAGCACGTAGATGCAAAAAATAATGTAGCAGCACTTATTTTTTGTATATGTTAGAGAAAAAGAAAGATCTTCCTTGCATCCTATTACATTCTACAAAATTCCAAAGGAAGCTAATACTCATCAACACCTCTGCCAGAACAGCAAAATATATTATGACTATAGAAACACAGTAGACATAAGTGGAAAACCATTTACCAGTAAGTTATGAGCAAAGAATCAAAACTAAAAATAAAGCAACAATAACATGGAAAATTCATTACTTGTTAACAGTAACTACAGTATATCAAATTTTGCAACATCTTTAGGATATTGTATTTTGTTTTGCATCAACAGACATAAATCTCATCACTATAGCAAGTAAGTCATACTACCGTATGAATGTGTTCAAAAGCCATATTACAGTTCCAAAAGACTTTTTGTTCTTTTCTTTGAAGAAAATACTTGCAAGGTAACCAAATCAAGATTGATTCATATCTGTCACTGCCTTTTTTATTAAAATATCTTGTACTCTGAAATGGTTACACTCAGAGAAACTGACCTAATTTTTGCTTTTCATGGCCAAGAGTTCATTATGCTAATCCTTTTAAAATCAGCATGTAAATATTCCAATATTTTTGAAAAAGAATAGTTAAGCTGAAAGGTATGTCTACAGATTTCATTTGGCAGCAAGGAGCATCTTCTTTGCTGTATTATGACATTTATTGTTGCGTGATATAAATGTATTCCTACCACTCTGAGTATACAACATTCAAGTTTATTTTTCCACAGTTGTCATGGAAGCTTATTCTATGGAGAACTCCAGGTTAGTATTAGTTAGTAGTATTTTTGCTAAGTTTCACTCAGTTGCCCTGTTCAATTTTTTTCTACTGTGTAAAAATTTCTTTCTGAACTTAACTCACTTTCGAATAATAATCCATGCCCCTACACAAGACAGAGCCTATTTTATGAAGTACACGGTGTATGTTCACATATAAATAATAAAATTAGGGCAAGCATTTCATCGACCATATTCTTCAGCACTCATACACCTGTTTTTAGCATTTTTAATCGCAGTAGAGAAAATCAAGCAGAAGTCCAGCATAACTGTTTTAATATCATATACACATAAAAGGGGAGACATACATTAATATGGCACTGGTCTCAGGCACTACAGTCTATGTATTCAAAAACTTAACAGAATTTGAATTCTGATGCCATAATTTGATTTTCTTAATTCACTTTGAAGAGTTTTATTAAAAAACACTTCTGTAAACAGATACTCAAGTGTTTTTCTCCATCACAGAAACACAATTACACATTTCACTTTCAACTTATGATCATTATCAAATATTGAAGAAAGCTGAATTAACTACTGAATATCAAAAAAGTCCACATCATGTTGTGAAAGCACCCTAAACTCATTATCTTCACCTCTGCAACAATATTTTCCAACAGCATTACTAACAGGGTTTTCTTACTCTTTTAGTAAAGACAGACAGCTTTTTCACTTATATGTTTTGGGCAAAACAAGTAGCATTAATGACTGCTAAGCATTCCTAAAAAAAAAAAAAAAAAAAATCAGTGAAATCAGTTAGAGGAAGATTATACCTGCATATGGAAATGTAGTGCAGAGCTGCCCCAAGTTATACAGCTTCATTACAGAAAAAAAAATAAATAAACAAAAACAAAAACCTTACCTTCTCTTTAGACTATACTTGCTAGTTAAATTTGATGCCAAATTCATTGTTAGCTACAACTTCTGCTAATTATTGAGGCAAATCACCCAAAATTACAGGAATAGACTGCATAAAAGTTTTTGTTCCCACACAGGATACTGCATAGAAAGATTGCCTTAAAAAGCTCCCTCTAGACATTGTTACCATGCTTCTACTCCTAATATTGGTCAGATCCATTATGGGCACTTCTGGCTCATAATTAGTATTGCCCTTAATAGCATTCGTAAAAATAAAACAATATTTGGCAATCATCTGTAAGATCACATACACAAGTATTAAAACCTTCAGATAAAGCACATCTATGAGCGTCTATAATCATAGAAAAGCATTACAGAATGAGTTGCATGAATCATATGTAACTGAGTTACTTAAATGAGCCAGATTTACATAGTCCTCTGTGAACTTGGAAAGAGTTCACTGCAGCAAGCTCTGCAACTAGACAGATTAACTCTTATTCATAAATTTTAAGGTTGTTGTAAGACGTCATATAAAATTATCTAGCTGTAACAGAATTTGGCATAAAATCCCAACAACTGTTATCCTAGCAATTGGAAGACCTTTCAGACATTTCATTTTTTCATGTCTTCCTGAACCAGCTTGACTCTCACTGCTCTAGGAAGCCCATTAACTTCTTTATTTAGCTCTTTCACCTCAAAATGCCTGCTAACAGAAAGGCAGATGAAGCAGGTACTTGCAGACCCTCACCAACACAGAGAGAAACAGTGAGTACAAGCAAGGAAGTTTCCCTTTGTGAGGACCATGCTGTGTAGGAATTGCATGGATAGATGATCATATACATAAGCCTGAGGAACCTCTATCTGGACAATAAAAAGGCTGGTTCACTATTCCCAAATTTCATCCACAAAACAAACTTGAACATCATCATAATTTACATAAGTTGTAGATATTAAGTGAAAAACATTAGTCTTTACCACTTGGTCTATGATCTGTATCAATAGCATTAGGAAGATTTTATGCTGCATAAATCACAGTCAAAAGCCTTAAGAGATGAGCAAGATAATTAGGCTCTGCCCAGCAGAGGGCAGTTCAGCAAACACATATCAATGAGCAGCGTGTACCATAAGATTAGTTGGGAGTTTTGGGAGGTTGGGGTTTGGGTTGGGTTTTGTTTATATTCATCTTAGAAGAGAATTTTCAGGAACTTAATTATCCTGGCCATTTCACTCTTTTCTGCTATGTAACTTCCACAACTTCCAAGAAAAGACTTTGTTTTCTGAGATACTGGCATCTTGCTGAAATCATACAACTTATACCTTATGTGAAAAAAACTTATAAAAGCATACGATTCTTACAATTCAGAAACTCCACACTTCCCCCACCCCCCTAAATTAACTATCACAGTTATTTGACCCTTGTATGAATGTTGTGTGTATTCTCCAGTTAACTCTAATGATCAAACTAAATCAAGAATGCCAGAGAAAGCAATGTTAAGCTAGGTAACATAATATACTCCTAATTTTCTTGAGTCTTAATACAAAGAATAGTTTCCACCTGAACCTTCTTCTTTAACCAATCAATGGAAGAAAAAAAAAAAAAAAAAAAACCCAAAAAAAAACCCCCAAAGCAAAAGTTTTCCACTTCAGAGACAAGTCTCTAGATGTTATGAACTCTGACGACAGTGCTACCAGTAAGCTACTTAATACTACTTCCAGGGAAGGACACTGCTTATACACAGGTGCTCAAACAAAAAAACAGAATAATCACATGCAGTGAAATTGTCAAAGCCAAATATTGGACAAAAAAGACATCTACAAAAAAAAAAAAAAAAGCAGCCTGCAAGCTTACCAATACTATTCTGCAATCACACAGACATGATGAGTATCAATCATCTGTTTAACTTAACAATTTCCTGAAAACTACATCACACAAACCACAAAAAGAAAGTTAAAACACTACTTCTTTCAGAGAGATGCAGTTTGTCATACAAACTCTTAGATAATACTTAAAAAACATCATGTCGTTTTCCCAAGTCCTTTTTTTTTTTTTCATACAGCAAGAGGGAGGAGATGAACACAGACAGAGACAAGAAACATGTTGTAAAAAGCAGATGTCTGTGTTATATGTTTACTGTATGTTTACTGCTACTTCTACAAGCAGACTACTTCCGTTTTGAGATGGGAAGGATTGGTTTGTTTTTTTTTTTTTTATTTCATCTTGCACAATGCATAGATCTTGCAACCTATACATAGTAAAAGGGATTCCTACAGGTAAAAATGCCATTAAAATTACACAGATTTTCTGCATTTATTATTCTAACCATTAATATAATACCAACCTACAGTTTCTTCTTAGCTGGAACACAACAGCATACAATATTTACTAATGGAACAACAGTATGAATCAAAGCAAGCTCACCAAGGGATAAAAAACCTAAAACCCGATGTCTTTTAAATGATAATGAAGAGTAAGTTATAGAACTATCGAACATTTTCTGTGAATAACACATGCATATTAGAAAGACAGGATTTAGCACGGTCTTTCTATTCTTTTTAAACAGAGATAGGAATCTTATTAAAACTACCTTTTCATCTAACCTGTTGTAAAGAAACGGCTACTTGAGAGCTTAGAAGAAACAATGACTGTCAGTACTAGCAGACTGCATGCATTTAAATAAAAACGCTAAAACCCTCTAACACAGTTTGCAACTTCCTTCATTTTTATTTTTTTCTTCCAAATACCCTCCCTTTTTTTTCTGTAATGCTGAGATGTTATCACAGGAGTTCACTTCAGTGTGCTAAAGTACGATGCACCCATGTGTGCTGTGTAAGGCTACGGTATGCTGAATCCTGCTGAGCAGCCAAACCCACTGGCTACTAAAGACAGACTCGTCCTACCTTAGCAAATTGAAACCTTCCTCTTACCTCGACTTCCTTGCTCTTCTCTTTGTTTCTGCCCATTGAACTTCTCCCATTGCTGGCAGTCTCCCGCGCTGGAACTACAGAAATCTGCTGGAGGGGCATTTTTACAGTGCTGCAGGTTGGCAATACCTGTTTGGATGCCTTATATCTTCACTCCCCCCGAGTAGCCCACCTGTATAATTGTTCATATCCTTGCTTTGCCAAGCTCAGCTCTAAATAAAAAGGGGAAAATATTATTTGAGAAACCGTGTAGCATTTGCCAGGGTCGTAAAAAAAAACAAAAAAAAACAAAAAAAAAACAAACAAACAAAAAAAAAAACAAAACCAAAAAAGTAAAGCAGAGCAAATTGCAAACACAAACGAGAAACAGCAAACAAAGAAGTAAAGCACAGTAATCCAGAGAGTTTCCCAGGCTTAGAGTGATGAGTTGCTGCAAGTCATAACTCAACTGCTGAGTCCCCGGCGCACCCCCTTGCCCCGCTATCCCACAAGAGCATTGTGGGAGACAATTCAATCTCCATGTTACCTAATAACTGTCATGGAAACCAAGGAAACCCGGGTCTCTCAGGCCCTTATTAGCAATTGCTTCCCTCTAATGGCACAGGCTCCCACATTTGCAGCGGCTGCTACTTCTGCTTTTGTTTCCCATCTGATTCCACAGGAGTCCACTAAGCACCCAGACACACCGCCTTGTGCTGACTAGGTAAAGCAGCATAAGGCTGAAAAGCTTAGTGTCCTATTTTGGAGCCAAAATCTCCTCCTTTAAAAGCGCAGATAGCTTGCTGTGTCCTTCATGCGTCTACAATAATCTGCTTAGGTCAAAGGATCTGCCTTGAAGTGAAGAGCAGCGAATGAGGTGTAAAAAGGAAGACAAGACTGGGAGGGATTGCAAATGTGCCTTTCTGAGGTTGATAGTAAAAAGTTAACCCTTTAATGCACTCATCTCTTCCTGAGACATCACCAGAAGCAAGCTCAGCAGGACAAGTCAAAAGACAGGCAGACACACATGTGTCTTTATAATAGTCACACGCACTCTGAAAATGTCGTTTACGTGAGCTTCTCCCACCTAACAGCTTCTGTTCTCTCATTTAAAAGAAGCAAAACGTCCAGGAAAACTGTTTCACCGTCTCCCCTCCCCCTCAAAATGCAAAACAATATAGAAGAATGTCCCAGGTGTTGTATTCCAAAATTGATATGAGGAAAGGAAACTCTGAACAGTTATCCATCCTCAAAAATTTTATTATTCTTGGTAAATATTAGGAATGCAAGCAAAACTGATTTTGAATAAAAACAGTACAGAAATAATTAGATCAGAAGTCAAATTCTTACCACTATATAAATAATGGAAGGAAATGAAAACAGAAATAATAATAAAAACCCAACAACAACAACAAAAAAAAAACCCAACCCAAAAACCCCGGAGCAAACACCACCAATGTTTTAGTATGTTGTCAATTACAAAAAAAAAAAAAAAAAAAAATATTAACCAGGCTTTGAAATAAATAATCTTTATTTCTAGCTCTATGTGCTTGCACTTGGAATTCGAAGAAATGACAGCATTATATGATGCCTGGATTTTCTAACGAAGCCATGTGGGGAGGATTTAAATACAGTCGATTCATTACTCCACTACTTTAGTTACTATTCCTCAGTCTGAGTTAACAGAGCTTACAAGAGTCTAGCCAGAGATAAACTGAGATCTAGTTTATGCTGCCATCCCATCCCAATTTTACATCACTGGTTTAAACTGAGGTATATTGACACACTCTAACACAAGAGTTTATCAAATACATTAACAAATAATCATAAACTCTACTAGGACTTCACAGATGCTGCAAGACGTGTGTTAGTGCACATTTTAATATTTGTCTATTGATTATATACGTTTTTTTATATATGCATAGTCATGAAACAGATTTACAAAAAATAAAATTTAATTCAATTGCCATTTACAGTTTGTTTATACATTTTAATTATATTTTACATGCTTATTCCATCTTTAGTCTCTGATATTTCAAAATCAGTTTGAATGTAAGTTTAAACAGCTTCAAATGTACACAGGAATATTTTTCTGAATTTTGAAACTAGATCAGGAAAAACGATAAGTTCCTGTTTACCAAGGCAGCTGCAATACAAAATTTTGTTCTAGCAGTATTCAAAACTAAGAAGTGTCATATACCAGACCATTAATATTAAACTATACTATAATATAAAAAGTTTAACCATTAATATTAAACTATACTATAATATAAAGGAAATTCCTTCTTAGTTTAACAGAAAATTTTGAAGATACTGACAAACTCTTTTCCTTCCTCTGAGAAATAACCAGATTAAAATCCCTAAACCTGGCTCTGCTTTGTCATGATAATCACCTACCTGTTTGATAAAAACACAGACAAAAACTAGAGGTTTCGCGGTATTAAAATAGAGCTTTCCTGTAGTATGTGTTTTCATGTCTAGGTAAGCTTGAAAAAGTCAACCTTCCTTTTGATACTGTGCCAATAATTCTGTATTTTAAATTGCCTGAACTTGAGATTCAAATCAGAGATTTCTACATTAACGGGTAATCTCTTTAATCCTACCTATGTCTGGTTTAGTTAGCTGGAATAAAGACCTTAAAGGGTGTGATGTGCTGAGTTCTTTTTAAAACGATGAAGTCTTGTGGCTCCTTTTTCCCCTACAGTGAATTTATCCATTAAAAATTACATTAAAAAACAAAAACCAAAACAAAAACCACTAGTCCAAAGCATGTGTGTTGGGTGGGACATTAGTCACTGATTTCAGTTATAGAAATATAAACTGCAGTTCTTGAGGCAAGTAACTACAAAAGAGAAAATTACACTCTTTTAGCTTACAGTCTGAAACCCTACTAATTCCAATTCACAGAAATCAAGGGATCCAACTTAATTTTTAGTCACCCAACACTCTCCTCTCAGTACATACTTGCTCTACCAGTCAGATCTTGGTGACCATGAAGGAAAACAAGACAAAAGAAATTATTTTCCTGACGTTTCACAACACAGGTCTACTCCCCAGCAGTGGACTACACTGTGTTTCTGCTCTACTCTGCAACACATACAACCTCTTCAGACCTATTAACATGCTTCCTATATACCAAAAACATCTTACCTCACCTCTAGTCTATACCTCCAGCATCCTCAAGAGTCGCTTTCACGTACACCTTCAGCACCTACATTACCTTCATTTCCTTAATAAGAAATTTATGAAGAAGTGTCAGTCTACCAACTCATTTGTTCTCATCACAACAAAACAATGTGGTTTTATTGCATTACTGCACTCAGATGTACCGCAGTGCTAGATATACCACTGTATAAAGTACAAAGCCAACTGTAACCCCAAATTTCTGCAAAGAACGCACTCAATTTCCATCTTGCATTAACAAGTGCATCAAAGCAATTGAGTCTCTCACCTCTGACCTGCACTGATGACAAAATTGCAAAAAGGTAAAGCATGTAACAACTGCAAACAGTAATAGGAAGGGGTATTGTCAGGAGACAGATTTCAAAAGAATTTATAAATAAGTCCTAAAGAGGAGAATCCTGATTACAATTTTAAATGCAGTTTTGCTGTCAAGCTATGAAAACTGTATCAGCACATACATAAGAATTATGGTTACATATCAGTATGTATTGAGGCCTTTATTCATTTACACATACACAAATATATATTTCTATACATATATATAAAATTCAAATAACACCCTTTGAACGCAAGTTTTCATTTTTTTTCAGATATTTCGGAATAAAGCAAGCTCCACATAAACAATTGGTATAAAATTTAGCATGTTTCACTAAGAAGTAAAAGTCAGAAAGGAGGTACTTTCAATCACAAATAATTAATGTGGTTTTCTTTCCCTTAAAGTAGCGGTTACTCTCTTACATAAAGTTTTTAAAGGAAAAAAGAAAAGAAAACACAAATCTCACCAATATTAGCAAATGTAATGCATGCTGTTATGGCCCAGCCTGTCTTATATTCACATCTTAGATACAAAGAAGCAAGTGCAATCACCACAGCACCTGTGGAAGTGGATACCAGTACTTGATAAAGATCAACTGGGGTGAAGTACACTTTAACTAGCAGAAGCTTCTAACACCTAAATTAAAAATGCAGCTACCAGTCCTCTAATGCATTCCAAACAAGATCAATGTGAACCAATCCCTAGGGCTTCACAGCATCCCTTAGTTACATGGCACTGGAATTGAATGAAATTTTCAGGTAAATGAAAAACTCCTTTAGATCTTCTTCCAACCCTCAGAGTTTAAAATAAAATAAAATAAATAAAAATTTAAACCCACTGCAGTACAGAGTGAGTCATGGAATTAGGGCAAATATGAAATATCTTTAGCCAAATACAAATATTTCAAAGCAGCCTGGACCAGTTTCCAGATAACTTTTCCTCTAAATGGATAAAACCTGTTGTTCTCTGCTCAGATACTGTTCTGTGCTGTGAGCTGGCTTCAAATCAAGAAGCCTCAAGAATGCACAAGTTTTAGGCAGAACTCTTCTGTAAGCAAAAGCTAAAACTAACAAGTTGTTTAAAAGAGGTGAAAAGAATTTGCCTCCTTCACAAAATAGAACAAATAGTTGTGTGATGTCATATTAGAAGTCACTTTAAATGCTATATACAGTCAATATAGACTTGAAAGTAGCCACATGTTGTTAGATCCTGTGTGTGGGTGGGTTGGTAGCTTTCCCCTTTTCCCCTCTGTAACTTCATAATTTGCTGAAGTACCACAAAATGTAATACAAATATAGATGTATTAAAGGTATTAAGGAAGTAATCAACTACAGATTTCAAATCAATGTCTTTGGATATTTTTTTCTATGTTGCCATTCACAGGATATTGTGCATTATTATGTGTCATTTCATCCCCAGCATTACTAAGCACAGGTCTTCTTTTTCCTCCACAGAGAAGCTGAAATAGAAATCAGTGCAAACGTGAAGAACCTATTTGCCACTCACATAGTCTATACAGATATACTGACTAAGCACTTTTAGAACACTCGAAAATCCAAGGTCATGGAAAGGCACAAGTCAAAAAGTAAGTAAAAAAATAAAAAACTAAAAGCTGAGACTGAATTAAAATACGCCGGATGCATCAAATAAAAGTTTACCTAGCTGAAACTTAGATTTGATGAAAGTGAGATATGAAATGACAGAACAGTGGTAAATGGGATAAAACATAACCCCTGCCTGTAATTATCTTCATTATCTCCTGTATAGCAGAATTAAAAACAACTTCTGATTTCCACTGTTCAGCACAAAAACTTTCATATACAATATTTGCACTGAGTTTATTTTATCTAAATTAAACCAAGCATATTATTCACTTATGACACTACAGCATCCCCATGAAAAATGGGACAAGGAAAGACTTGCAAGGTTCTGCACCCTGCCAGTACCTCGAACAGCCCTTTTCACTCACAAGTTAGGGTGACAATTTGGATTTTTTGTTTAAATATAACTATATCTTATAAAAACAAATGGAAAAACCAATGACAAACTTCTACGCAGAAAGGGCAGACTATGTATTTAACCAAAGTAGACTACAAAGGAAATTAAATTATACAGTTACAGTATCCACTCAAGAGGCTACTATTTATAGTGCTACTTAGCTACTCCATACACAGACAGAGATCCTACTAAGTTTATTCTAATTTGCAGTACCCGACTTGTAGAGAGATCCCATCACCTTTGCAGTTCAGGTAGTTCTACCATCACGATGAACACTCATGTCTCAACCATCACTCTGCTTATAAACATTGCTGACCTTCAGCAATATAAAGGTGGTATCATTTCATAAAATTGCATTCTTGGTTTTGCAGTGGTGGACGTAATCTGCATGCCACACTGTCTAGTTGTACATGCTCACCAGCATACAAACAACAAACTTAAAGTGCTAATTCCGAGCACAAATAAAAGTTTCTAGTTGTTCAGAAAATGGCTATTATTTGGTTATGCTTACCACAGGAAAAAAGAAAAATTACTTACTAAATGGACTAAAGAGCAGAGGGTAAATAAAGAGGGTAAATGAAGACATTGCCACCTAAAGTATTATTTTTCCATTATTTCCCATTATTATTTCCCACTTCTTAATGTAAATGTAAAAGGCATTTTAATAGCTCTCCAACAGATGGTGGTTAGCAGTCTTTACAACAGAAACATCAAAACATAGCAAGCAATGGAATCCACCTGCTTAGTTTTGGTTTAAATGCTGCAAACCTGAATCTAAGAATCTTAAAGAGTGCAAGTGTTATTCAGTAAGAGCAGACTCTTAGTTCTTGGCCAAGATTCAAAAATATCAGTCAACACTGAGGAGGGCCAGGGCACAATGCAGGAAGACCTGGATGATCTTCTAGACAAGAGCATTAGAAACAGGATGAAGTTCAGTAGCACAAGCAACACAGTTAGAGCTCTTGTAGAACAGGAAAAAAAAGTTGGGTAGCAGCCAGGAGCACAGACTGACAAGAAGGATCAGCATATCTCTTAATCAAAGGATGACTGGAAAATGCTAATTATCATCAGCTGCAAAAATGTAAACATAGTCCCAGGGTGCACTAAGCAAGTTATTTCCAATTCTTTTTAGTCCTGAAAAAACTACATCAGTAATTTCCTCAAAAATTAGACTTTTCACTTCTTAAAGTTCTGATCACCAATATCAAGGAGACTCTGAATTTGGACATAGTGGGAAACTGTTCCAAAAAAAAACCTGCACAGCAGGAAATTATTATTTGCTAACCTACCTGCTTCTATTACTGGCTACGTGCCATGGAATGGAAGACCAAGTTTGGTTGGTTCGTTGGTTTTAATGCAGATTTTCAGGCGCTAGGTATATTGAAGATTATACTATGAACTGCGGTCTCAATCATTATTTGACAAATAATGAAGACAGATGCACAATTTATGATCAGAAATAACATCTTTTCCATGTTGGCTAAGTGAATCTCAGTTGCTAGAATGTTTAAGGGACATGAAAAAATGCAAGATATTAATTAAAAAATGCAAGTGAATATTAATTTAAAACACTTTTTGGAATATATTTATTCTCAGCTTCCCACAGTGTTTATTGCTGATTATACCACATTTTTCCCTTTATTTTGCACCTCTATCTTATAAGCTTAAAATGCTGTTATTTCCTTCCTATTCTGGTCTGCTGTGACCCCTTTGTCCTCCTTTCCTTCAGAAACACCTGGGTAGAATTTTATCTTTGGCTAAATATTCACATTCCAGGAACTACAATTTCTCTAGGTTTTTTTTTTTTTTTTTTTTTTTTTTTTTTTTTTTTTTAATATCNTTTTTAATATTCTATTCTGTAATCAGCTTTATTGAAAATAGCTTCTTAAAAGAAAACTTTTATATTGAACCAAGTATTTAACCTTATGTCCAGTCTGCATGTTGTTTGGCTTTGAAACATCTCCCAGTGCTTCAGAGAGAATATGGTTCATTGCCAGTATAATAAGGATCCCATTAAATTATAGCAGCACGGAGTTTGAAAGGATCTGTGGAAACTACCATTACAGAGGTGGCAAATTCACTTTCAACTTGCTGGTAGTTTTGACCCACAAAGTCTTCTGGCTTCAAAATTTAAAGAAGACTATGTATGTGAGATACATTATGCTTCTCTTTAATGTTATGAAATACTTTATATGAATTCTGATACGAAGATTCATTTTAATTCAAATTATAGGTCAGCTACAGGATTAAATAATTTTAAAAACACAGATTTCACATTATTGATTAATTTTCTTTAATATCCAAGCATTTCCTAAATTTAAGAGTAAGCACTATTGTAAGTGGATGCCACTCCTAAATTGCTGTCACCCACCTATTGTGCTATTTAGACTTAGAAGAAATAAATTAATTTTTATTTGCTTACTTTATTACCCAGTACCTCTTTATTTATTTTGCTAACAAATTGAAACTGCTGTGAATTTAAATGCTGGTGTTTCATTCTGTAAGAGAATTATTGATGTTTTTCAATTAAAACGTAAGCCCACATGGAACTGATGCCTGACTGATATTTGGGGTCAGCAGCCTTCTTTGCTTGAGTAAACAGATATTGAAGTAAAGGCAATGAAAGAACTTCAATGTAAACGAGCCACCAGAGGGAGCTCATCCAGCCTTCTGTGTATAATAGAGCTATATTGACATTGGCAAAAAGTTAATTAAACATTTTTATAGGGGTCGCTGACTGAGTTCAAAACAAAGCACATTCCCTGGCTGAAACTCTACATGCCTGAGAAGCATAATGAAATGAGAAAAGATTGTTTCTTTAACGAACATGGAATACATTTCTGATTAAGTAAAGATAATGATGTTTAGAAAACTCTGATACAGCATTCTCCAACACATACACAAGCCTTTTCTTCTTTATTCCTTTTTATTTTCTCCAGATCAAGAGAATTTCCAAGTGTTACTAAACTACCAGACAAAAGATATGAGATCAAGTTTATAATTTCACCTAAAAGCTATGGAAGTATACCAAAAGCAGAGCCACATAAGTATTACAAAAATATTAATTTCAAATCAAATCTAATTTTCTGTTGCCTACCTAATTCTTTAATTAGTTATTATGTTTAGATGGACAATGCCATACTAACTTCATACTGTCATTTTAAATTGTAGTGGACCCAGATTCAGAAAGCATATCCCTCAAGCTCCTGTTCTGAAGGATCTGATGTTTACTATTCAAATCTGTTAATATTTTTTGAAAAGAAGTACTGAAAAAAGAATTACTCATGTTTTTACATGGTGCTTATTGATTAAGAAATCAATAGTTTTGCAGGGGTTGGTTTTGTTTGTTACTTTTCCATGGAACCAGACATCTAACAGTAAAAGTTCAGATGGGGGTGTTAGTAGAAGGAGGATAAAATTCTTTCCTGAAGGAAAAGCACCTTTCAACATAAACACCCAGGCAAATAATTGCAACTCTCTCTATGTATTTCTGCAGGTTATGTACCTTAAATATTCATTTCCAATTAACACAACTCTACCACAGATTGAATTAATATATTTCTTTGTGTTACCCATTATCAGCTTTCTAAACATTGCAAGATTAATTTGATTATATGATTACCTTACCTCTGCCTGAATGCTTTGCTTTGGAAGATAAGATTAAACATAATGTGCCATTACATTTAGCTGTTCTTTCAAGCTTCAATAAAAAAACTGAATTCTCTTCAATACCACATAAAAGTAATGTTTTATATTAAACTACTGTGCAATGTGAGGATACTATGAAAAGCACTTTGCTCTATCATCACACCAGTATTTAAGCACTGGAAGAAAACCCAGCACCAGTTACAGTTCATTCAAGTTCCACTAAGCACTTCAGAGAACCAAGCTTCTCCGCACAGCTATTTTATCTTTGGTGAGCACAATTTTTCATCATTTGCCCATATCAATCAACAACAATCAAGCAAAAAGTTACAATTGTTCTCCAGTATGCTTTCTGAAGTCACCCTTCCCAAGAATATTTTCAGAAATAAAAAATATTTTTTCTTGCTTTTCTCACTGAAAAACTGCATTTTTAAGAGACTCAGAGGAGATTATTAAGAGCCTAAATTAATGAAAGGTCAGATTTGTCAATCTCTTGCTTAGAAACAGCTAATAAATTAATTCTTAGGACTCAAGTAAGATTTACTATCCCCTCCCTTGTGCCATAAAGCTAACCAGCTTCTTCCCATTACACACTGATGAAAAATCTGTTTAGTTTTTAGTATCTTAACACAGTAACAGTTATCTCAGATTTTTACATCAGAACTGTTCTAACATTCTCCATGAATCTGCGGTGTAAAATAACATTTATAAAAACCTTTAAAGCCTTTCATCACTATATAATCAGTAGCTAGAAAAGGACAGGAGACCCTTAATTCCTACAACTGTTTTCTTCATGCATGTTCAGTACAGGCTGAAATTCAACTCTGTTCAGAAATCAGCATAAGAAGACATATACACAAAATATATATTCTTTCATATATTTTTTTCAGTGGGGAACCACAAAAAACTGCACATTTCAAGACCATTCAAGAATAAGCTTACAGACTTTTTCTAGTAATAAACATTTCAAGCAGGGAATATATCTTCACTACCATTAAGGTACTCAGTGTGGAAAACCCACAAGAGTGGCATCTGTCTCAACGCAGGTATCAGACCATATTATATGAATTCCAGCTAATCTGTGTGGAAAACCTGTTTCTCCAATGCACAAAAATATTGATTTTAGCAACAAGGAATATACACCGGTAATATTTTAAAACCAGTGAGAAATACTTGAAACTGCATAGGAAAATCCAACAGATACTTTGAAGTAAATACCTGTAAATAACAAAACACACAAACAAAAAAAAAACCCACAAAAAAACCCAACCTGACCCCCTTCTCCCCTCAAAAGAAAAACCCCCAACAAACCAAAAAGTTATAAAGCAGTTGAAAAAAATGTCAAAATGGAAAGAACTGGGGAAAATTAATAAAGGCTTTGTACAATACCACTATTATACTGTGCCAGTGTAACAGGCACATTAGAAACAAATGCTAACTGCAAAGTGAAAAAAAGAACTCACAAACAATTGAATAAGCCTTTTCCTGAGATAGTATTTATGAATTCTGCACCTAAAGATCCTACATTTTGAGTGCTCATGATTTAGTGCCTAAAAGTGGGATTAGACTTTGGATTTCCTTAAGAGTCTAAAGAATTTAAAAGCCTTGCACCTGCTAAATTTCAAAGACCATTTGACATAAAATTCCTTAGGAAAATCCATTATGATCATATTTGAAAACTGTATCCTTTTCACTTACTGATGGATTTAACCTACCCTGAATATCTTTGAAAGCTTTTCTTGATTTATCCCTGGTTTTCTTCAAACTGTATTAATTTAAATTTTGGTCTTGCCATCAAAAAAGACACATTAGACATCAAAAGTGTTTCATGAAAGCAATGAACAAGATCAGATGAAAATAAATTACATCTAAAATAAAAAAAATAAATAAATAATTTTGAAACAGAAACTGAATTTTTGCAAATCTCCACTTCAGCCAAACATTAATTGGGGGAAGCATTGTTAAATTTGTTCAGGAAAGGATGCATACATTGCATTTCCATATTCCCCAGAAGGATGAGTCTCAAAGTACCTTGAACAAAGCCTGCACTTTTAAATATTCACTTTTTATAATATCATCCATTGACAAACACATTGAAGATTTTAGTATTTTAAGGATCATTTACATTAAAATAACATTATATCTCATAAATACATAGAAGAACTTTCTCCTAGTTGCCTCTTGCTCACCTCCTCCAATATTCCTCAGCTGCCTAACAAGATATTTTATCACCTAAATCTCATCCCACTGGCTTTTTCCAGCATAAGCAGTAAACCTAAACAAACTTAACTGAAAACCTATAGTGCTGTAATCCCATTGAAATTCTCATTTCAGATAGAAAATGCAGTTAAAAAATTACTCCTTGCTAGATGATTTTCCCTCACTGATACAAAGGAGAACTGAATTGACACAACAGCGAATAGGACCTATAATAACAATGACATAACATGAATGTAGCAGAAAGACTAAAAATCTTGTGTCTGTGTGACACAAAGCAATGAATGAAGCAGCTTTGTTCTCTCCTATTACCCAGCTAAGAATGAAATACTTTTCACAGCCCCGAGTTGTTGCTGTCCTACTACCTTAAAAAAGCTACAAGACCATGTCAACTAAGCCACAGCTATTAGTGGCACTGGGTCAAGAGTTTCATTACATTCATGACGCAAAGATAAAATTCTCCCTTTTTGTTGCATGCTGTGAAGTCCACCCCTGGATCCAATTAATAGCAGGTACAAATCTGGTTTTAGATCAAGCACCCTACAGTTGCAAATTTTGGAACTGTTTGCTTTAGGAAAGTGTTGAAATTCCCCACTGTTTCCTGAACATGAGTCCCTGGTGGTGGATGAGTAACGAAAAGCCAAGAAGGGCCCTCCTTTGAATTACACAGCCCAGTTTACTCAACACACTTGGTGACTACGAGTAGGACACATGTGTGAGTGTCTGCCTTCCTATTACTGTCTGTTCAATTAAGGCTGCGATTTCTTCGTTTAACCAATATGAAGTATTTTTTTGCAGTGTACTAACACTTCACTACAACTTTCCTTGTAAGCTGCTTTTTAAGAAACATCTTTTCAACTGGGACACAAGGGATAAAGGGCAGAGGAAATAAGCTAGGTTTAAAGAAAATGCTACAGCTGTAAAACCTCATTTCCAACCCATGCGTTTTTTGTATATTTAGACTGTAAGTTCTCCTCCAAGAAAAGAATATGCCTGTCATATCTAGCAAGTTAGAAACCTGGTCTTATTAAATTAGAACTTTTAGGCAGTATCAACATAAACAGACATGTCTTACTAAAAATGACAAAAGGAGAACAAATTCACTGATTTCAAAGAATCTGTAACCCTTCCCGCCTCCCACTTCTTGTAATAATAACAGTGTTCAATTTATGACTGCAATAACCATCTTTTCTTCCATTCAAAAATCACAATTAACCATGAAAACAACTAAGCATTGATATTGGGGTATTTTTATTGCAACAAACAAACCAGACTATTGCTATGTATCATTTTAACATAGACAAAGTAAGCTTATTGTAGGTACACACCTAATATGATCACATAAAAGCTTTGCGTAACCAACAAATGGAAGGGAAGACTCAGGAGGATGGATGGGCAAAAATTATGCTAAAATAACATGGAGGGGAAAAAAAAAAAAAAAGCCATCCTCTGTTTCTTGAGGAAACTATCACAGTTTCACAGAGGCAGCTGTCACAAGGTCATTACTGTTCACTGTGGCACTCTGACCCCATTAGGTTCACTTAAACAGTAGGGAATCCACAAAAACCCCATCTGCAGAAACACAGATTAAAAGGATAGATCCTTCATGATTGGAGGAGATGAATGAGTCCATAGGATAGCCGTGAAGATGATTGGAGGGCTGGAGCATCTCTGCTGTGAAGACAGACAGAGAAAGTCGGAGCTGTTCTGCCTGGAGAAGAGAAGGCTCCAGGAAGACCTCATAGTAGCCTTCTAGTACCTAAAGGGGGCCTACAGGAGAGATGGGGAGGGATTCTTTGTCAGGGACTGTAGCGATAGGACCAGGGGTAATAGTTTTATATTGAAAGAGGTGAGATTTAGATTAGATATTAGGAAGAAATTCTTTACTGTGAGGGTGGTGAGACACTGGAAGGGATTGCTCAGAGGTGTTATGGATGCCCCATCCCTGGAAATGTTCAAGGCCGGGTTGGATGGGGCTTTGAGCAACCTGGTCTAGTGGGAGGTGTCCCTGCCCATGGCAGGGGAGTTGGAACGAGATGATCTTTAAAGTCTCTTCCATCTCTAACCATTCTATGATTCTATTAGTCATGGTGACATCTTTGAAAATTGCTTTATGTGAGCTATTAAAAAATTTGCAAATTAGAGAAATTGCTTCTTTTTATATATGTTCATTATAAGTCTCCTTATGCATAGGTCTTCTCTATTTTGGTACATTTAGAGCCATTTAAACAGAGTGTGATTTTCTTATGAAGAAAAAAAAAAAAGTCAAAACCATAATTTAAAAGAAAATACACACAAACTCTTCCAAAACAAATATCTAAGTTAGTCTAGGATCAGATAATTTTGCTTTCATTTCTATTTTTACTATCTTAAGAACTGACGATCAACTTTCAAATTTGCTTTGTGACCAATCCGGTTAGATTTTGTTACTTCTCAGGAAATGTCTTCATTACAGCATCTTACACCAAAAAAAATTCCAATACAACACACACACACTTCCATCGCCAAGTCAGTATATGTGAGGACAGAGGCACTTCACAGCATCCCTTGGGCTCTAACTTTCAAGTGTCACAGCTGTACTCCTTTTCCATACCAGGAGACAACTCAGCTATTCTCTCTTATCAGGGGTGCTCACATTTGAGAAGATGGAAGCCAGGCACTCCAATATGGTGAAACAGGGATGGGAACAGCCAGCAAACCAAGGCTGTAAAGATAATTTCAAGATCTTCTTGCCTTCTAATGTCAATTGAGTAAAACTGAGTCATTATAGATAATTTAACCTACTGCTTTAGCATGTACACTACTGTCACCTTTTCAATAGATCATTTGAAATTGAAAGCCAAGTTCACTTCAACATGGAAGTGGTTGCAATTTTCTTTTTTTGACTGATATACACTGAGGAAGGAGTAGAAATACCATCTAACCATAGTCACTTAAAGCATGTGGCAACTTAAAGTCCAAGGCAGTACTCTCCTCTACTAAGCCAGATGTCTGGACAATGCTCATAGTCAGTGAAATGAACACCAGTTAGTCAGTGCTAACTTAGCCTCAGGAATAAATTTTCTGGACTTTTTATGCAAAAGAGTTTATCAATGGAAGTTTTCACTTCAGCAATAATTCTTGAACAAATGCTGCAAAACATTCCAGGAAGAGTACCTACCAAATTTATGCAAATACGTATATTGAAAGTGTATAAGATATTTGCATACTATAGGACTTAATAATGGTCCGCAGCTGTCTCTTCACAAGACTCATCATTCATCCCTTACCTATGCATGTGCCACATGCCTCAGCATGGAACCCTGGTGTGCAGGCAGGAAGCATACAGCTGTAGTCCAGCTAGAGGAGAACATGACCAAGTAATGCTGCAGGCTCTATCTCCTAGAGATTTTAGCCATATTTAAACTACACTTTGTTGTAATAGCTGTTTCTTTTAGCTATTTAAACATACAAATACAATCTATCAGCAATATTTTTCTAATTGTACCATTAATTATAAGATACTTGAATGTGGAAATGCACAGGATTGCACCACCAATGGCTATGCAATGCTAGCATTGGGAGGTAGCAATAATTCACAAAACCTTGTTTTCTCAAGATCTACACAGCTCTGTAAAATAAATACTATGCACACTGGTGGGCTAGTCAAGCAAAAAAGAAACGCACAAGCTGCTAATACTTACTAGCTCTTAGTTAACAGAAAGCTGCAGAGAACAGCACAGACAAGTTTTGCTTGCTTGCTTACTTTTAGATTATTGACTTCTTACTGTGATTGATCACAAAAATAGAAACATGCACAGGAAACATATCAGTATTCCCACTGCCCTCCTGTCAGTTTGACAGTCATTTCTGGTGTTCTTCTTTAGTTTATTTTCTGCTTAAATAAGCCTTATGCTTATAGCCATGGTCACTTTATTCACAAAGCAAAAGCTGTATAAAAAGGATCTCTTAAAGCCTGAGGAGTACAAAAGTCATACAAGATCTACAAATACAAGCTACCTATCAGAAATTACTGCATAGTTGAAAGGCAATGCTCTTCCAACGCACACATGATTTATAAAAATAAAAAATAGAAAATAATAAAAAAAATCACATAAAACTCAAAAAAACCCAACCTTAAAAACACACAGACCTGACATTAACAGAGAACTTGTTATTTGTGGAGCAAAAGCACCTCTTGACATTATAACTCTGTTTTCTAGCTAGTAATTCCTTATGACTCATGCAGTGCAGGTTTATCTGAAATAGACTACAACAATGAACTGCAACTAAAACAATTATAGAAGTATGAATTTGCCTCTCCCATTTGAGTTTAGAGCCAAGAACTCATGCCTTTTTCCAGGAAACTACTGAGGTGGCAGCAAAAAAGGAAAATCCTTAGACCACTCTCACATGAATCAGCCAACAAAAAGAGTGCTGGTTTTGGTCCATTACATTAATAAATACTCTTAATTATCCTCTCTAGCTTTGTAGAAGGGACAGAGTGCCACGATCATTCCAGTCTCCCAGACTGTATCAGTAGAACTGTGGAAAGTAACTAAGTAACTCTGCAGAATGCCATTTCTTGAGACCATCACCCTTAAACTTGTCTTTAGAGGAGGGAGACAACACTCAGTGACATATCAACTTCTAGGAAACATGAAGAAAGAAATTGTAAGTTACTTCTCTACCAGTATGAGGTTTTTCAGGAGTGTTCTGTTTTCTATAGGTCAAAATAAGCTCCTCACAGAGCTTTCTACAGGTCAAAATAAGCTTCACAGAGGTAAATGTCCTTGTGTGGGCATTTTTCAGGTCCTGCTGCACCTCTTGCACCTCTATGATAATACAATCCCTCCACACTGTGCAAATTACCAATTCAGGAAATGAACCTTTCAACTGTTGGGAAGTTGAAACAAGATTTCTTTTGCCTGAAACCAGGTATTAGGAGATGTAGATGTACAGCATAGCAATACTGTATCTCACCCAAAATTGCTGTACCTGTTAAGTGGTGTGAATTAAGCTGAAGAAAATTCTCTTTGCACTTTTTCTAAGACCATTATGACTTATGTTTTAAAGCATGTTAATCTTGTTTGAAGGACAAACAACGATTTGCAAATAGACTCAGCAAAAACAATTTTCACTGGCTCTTAATCCCAGGTACCCTTTCCTGCCAATGGACTAATTGTGGAGTAATGTCCAACGAGTATAATAAGCAGGTGAACTATAAATGACAGGATATATAATGGTACTCATTCCTTCCCTTCCAAGCTACTTTCTGTAGCATAGTCAAGGTAGCAATCACAAAAGAGAGAGCTGCAAGCTCAGTCTGAGGAAGGCTGTGAAGCCAAATCCTCTTGTATAATTTGGAAGTGTATACTATAATCACACCATGCTAAATTAGGGAATCAAAGCATTTATAATTCCTACCCACACATTCTGTAAACCAACACATAATTAACCAGAAACTTATTATTAATGATAAAAAAGAATTACAGAATTAATTATTGTACATTTTCACAACACTGAAAATAAACTATGAAGTTGTCTTCTGTTGAATTTGAAAAATACTAGACCAATCAGAAATAAAAAAACAAAGACTCTTAGTCCGAAGTACTCACCGCTAGTACCTTTCCCTCCCTTCTCTCACACTTGACCTCAAAACTTTTCTTATTCATCAAAATAGAGAACCTTAAATTCAGTTCATTAAAATTCTTTTTGATCTTTTAAAAATTTTATTTGTGTGCTTTTTATTTCTTTTATTTCACCTGTACTTTTTCAAATTTGACATTGTTTATTCCATGATGAGCTATCAAACTCTTAATTTCCAAGGCAGCTCACACAACTCTCCAGATTTCATTATGCTCAGCAGCTAGTGAAGCCATGGATGGTGGCTTACAAACGCTGTGCACATATTCACTAACACCATTTTGATATCTACACATGCATTCTGACACTACCTGAGATTTAGGAATTTTATAGCTAGAGCAAAACACTGACCCCACGCTGACCCCGAAGGATAAAATCTTTCAGTTTAGTTGCATTGATACCCTCTGTGTCATCATGTTTAACTTATGGGACAGTTTTTGTTTGCTTTCAGCACTACTGGTAGAAATTTGGTATCGCGTATGCAGCAACTGGTGCTCAAAATATAATAATAACAACACCACCTTTTTTCTTTTGTCTTTTCTGTTTGCAGCAATTTAATGGCTGAATGTGTGAATTATAAAATCAGTTATATCCTTCAGTAGGAAGCTGCAAATATTCTGCTTTGTGACGTGCCTTTCTGATACTGTCCCCCATTTCCTTAACAAGAAGTGAATAGATTAAGCACTAAATATAGAGGTGTATAGGAGGACTTGAAATAAGCCAGTCCAGCCATCTGTGAAAATACAGACTGCTGCCATAGCTTCATTAACTTATTGACACTCAATTCAAATGAGAATTCAAAAACAGAACCAGAATTACTTGCCCATGGTTCTCCAAGCAAGATTTAATTGGTTAAATAAGTCATCTTTTTCCTTCTGGACTGCATATAGAATCAGTCAGAAGTTATTCCAAATAGAAACTACTTCATTACTTCTTTTATTAGGCCCTTATTAAACCAACAATCAGTCTACAGAACCTTTTCTCCTCCTCTTCTCAGTATTTCTCTCCAAGGTATGCTGCCAAAGTAGGCAGACTTAATGAAATACAATATGTCCAACGCTTATAAAACATCTGTATTAACGGATGTCAATCTTATAAAACTGTTATTACGTTTATCTAATCAATGCTTACAAGCTTCTTCCTGTTCAGATTATTCCTTAAGAATTGTCTGAAGAAATTGTCAACAATATCCTTAGCATTTTGAAACGTCCATGGTCAAAATTGCACAAATAAACAAGGTATTACAGTCTTGACAGTATTTCAACACAGATATACTAGAGTCAAAAACATATTCTCTTCTCTACATTACCACTAGATATGATGCAGATGCAGAAAAAAGTACAAAGTCATTGTATTGGCAAAGTGACAGAGTGGAGCATTTGCTCACTCTTGTCAGTGCAACACACAGCACAAACACCTCAAGTGCAGATTAAAGATGCATAAATGTCCACTAATAGTATGGACCAGTGACAAACCGTTATCTTTCTGGAGCAATGGGTTTAGCAAAAACAAGCTGAAGCCTGTACTTCCTACCAAAAAAGATGGTTTCTTGGCCCACGTGAATCTCTTTAAGGAGTATATACGGGTTTTTAGTCCACTGTGATTCTCAAATTCCTGGCCTTCAAAGCAACCTGCTACTCTATATAAAAGATAGCACACAAAGGATTTTTTAATCAAGTGCACAAGTATCTTTAATGTTTCTCCAAAACTGAAGTTTGCAAAACCTACAGAATAATGCTTTGCACAACAGGAAAAATTATACAACGAAACTTAGGACTACAGTACTTTCGATGTAATTTTTTAATGCTCATACTCCATTAGTATCTCATGTGGTGAACATGTACTCATAACATACACCAGAAAGAGGTTCACTCTTAGGCCAAAGGAAGAAAATATGACTCCATGGTCACATACTGCCAGTTCTCTAACAAGGCTTCAGAATTGTCTGTAACTATATAGGAATAGACAACATTTTAGATTAAAAAAAAAAAAGCCAAAAAGCCTTCCTGTATTTTCTATTTTCTCCTCAGATGCAGTCACACTATTGAAATCAGCATATTTGCAGGTCTACAAATGATGCATTTGTTGTATAGGAGGCTACATCTGTACCTTATAGCGCTCCACGTGTAATATGGCTCTCAACTTTTGCATCCTGTTCAAAGAGTTTTCTCTCCATATTCTCACCTAAGATTTTTCCAAGTCAAGTCTGTACTTTGTATCTTCAATGTATATAAATATGTAACTGATACACTTGCATGCATGCACATACACACACACATACATATATAGCATACTTGGATATATCAGAGAGACATGAAGAGATGAACAGAGCAATTAAAAGAGAAGATGAAGTTGAAATAAATTAGCCAGATCTAATTCAATCTTACCTCTTTCAATTTGTTTTGTTTTGTTTTTTATGATACTGGAAAATCACTTGCCTGGCAAGTGCTAAGTAATTAAGCCTACCAAATAATACTAAAACTCTGACAAAGCATTATCAGCATTATCAGAGTAATTGTTTTTCTTCTCTCTTTGTTGACTAGGTGTTCCTGCTCCAGCAGGGGGATTGGAATAGATGATCTTTCAAGGTCCCTTCCAATCCCTGAAATTCTGTGATTCTGTGACTAATAATAAAAATTTCATTTTTCTTGAAATATCCTGGAACATCTGCTCAGATTCTTTGATAAAACCAAAGGAAAAGCTTCAGCATCTGAGTTACTGTAATACACTTAGGATAAGCAAGACAATTGTTGAAATTTCACCAGTATTGTGTAAAACTTTTTACAACTATAAAGGGGACTACCATATAATTTAATAAATGACTAACCCAGAACAAGTCAGAGTCACAGCAGGTACCTGCGCAACCAATATTTGCTGAAGAACTTTTCAGTGGAAAAGTTTCATATACTCGTACCTTTCTACATTTATTCACTTTTAAAATAACTTCTGAAAAACAAGCTACTGCAGTGTAGCATGCATGGCAGTGGATGTATAACCTATAATGACACAATATGAAAATATTGCTCATTAGATTCAAAACTTTAATATAAAAAGAAAAGTTTATTTGCTCTTCACTAAAATATAGCAAGTTAATAATAGCAGGCATTAAACACAAGGCTCTTGACAGTTTTTTTTCACCATCAAGCTGCACGTCAAAATGCCAAAATAAACCTTTTTTTTTTCCCCAGTAGTATGATTATACTTTATTATCTAACAACAGAAAATAAGAACTTACAGGTAAAACAATCTTTTAGCAAATTTCTGCTATGACAGAGCTTCACATGGCCCTTCACATTTCTTCCTGGGTTCATTTCCTAGAACAAACAGAAACAAGACACATGTGAAACCAGTTATATCATGTTGAAATATTGTATACCTACACTTAAAAGCCTTAAATCATGTTATGAAGCAGGCTTTGGAAAAAATGTTAATGTCAGTGTCTTCCAGATGCTACAACCTAAAACAGCACTTCTGGACTTGAAAGGTAGTCTTAAGTAGCCTTTATCAAATCCTATACCAGATACTGGTTCCCATTCCTCTTTCTGTTGACTGTCAAATTGATTTGAGATTAATTAGAGATTAAATCTTGATCTCCCTAAGCACAGGAAAACCATACACGATTTTCCCCCTATCAGCTACACTAGTGAAAAAAGCCTTTTTGTAGCCAGCTAACCATATTCTGACATATGGCATTGGCAGAATACCATTCAAGAATAAATAAAGATTAATGAAACAAAAAGCCAAAACAAATACTTTGTTCACTAGCAATAATTTTACACACATTTGCTTGCAAAACAAAGAGTAAAACCCATTAAACTCTTAACTACAACTGTTGTCTTATGAGAGCAACAAATACAAGCTCTGTCCAGCAAAGCACCCCAACCACCTAAACCCAAGTTGTGCGGGACCACATGGTGGACATCCACAGTGGGCAACTCCCTGCTGGGGGCATGAAGGAGGCCTCTAGCTGCCACCCTAAGCTGTTGCCTGGGGAGGTTTGCTGCTTGCCAGGGACTGAGATCAGGATGTTGTGGAATGGCTGCTGTAGACTATTACTGTTTGCAGCTCTTCCAAACTGGCACCAATGATAATACCAGGAGTAATCAGGGAAAAATCAAGCATTGTTTATACATTGCTGTGAGGTATGATGGCTGTGGGGTATGTGTATGGGGGTGTAAAGGGCTCAGGCAGTTTTTTTCCTTAATCCTTCCAGAAAGGCAGAATGGGGTGAGGAGACAGATCCTGCAAGTCAACAATACATTGTGCAGTTTGTGTAGGCAACGGGGTTTTAGTTTTCATATGATCAGGGGACAGAAGACATATATGAGGACAGAGGATTGTTTAGCAGAGGTGTGGGGAAAAACATTTTTGCCAACAGGATGGCCAATCCAGTAATGACAGTTTCAAACTAGGAATAACAAGGGTAGGAGAGGATAATCAACAATCAAGTGAAGAAGTGAAGAATCAGGTTAGCAAGCAAAGAGCATGGGGCAATGTGAAAAGGAGAAAATTTGTAAGCAAAAACCCAAGGCTGTAGGGGTCCCACCTTAACTGTGTCTCCATACATGGGGAAATGATTAGCAGGCAGAATTCTGGGGAAAGGTCTCCTACCTTTTCTGGGAAATCAGCATGCTTTTGTACCTCTCCAAAGAGCCTGTACACTAATTCAAGCATCATAGGGAGCAGGAGAAAGTAAGAAGTCTGTATGCAATTGGACTTCACTGGGACCACAAAGATGTGTGTAGGATAACTCACACGAGCATGAAGGGGAACAGGAGGTGTTCCTACTGGTGTTTCTGCAGCATAAGGAAGATTATGGAAAATGATGGCCCACTGCTGAATGCTAACAAAGGACATAAGGAAGGCAAATACATTGAATGCTGCCTTCATCTCACTCTTTACCGATAAAACCATCTCTCAGGTCCCCAAGAAAGACTCAGAAATCCCAGGTTCCTGACTTCAATAATGCTTACATCACTGTCTCCCATTGTCTCCTCCCTGACAAACGAAACACAAAATAGATAAACAGACAGCAAGGTGAACAGAAAACTGGCTGAACTGCTGGGCTCAGGAAGTTGTGGATCAACAGACACAAATGTAGTTGGAGGCCAGTCATCAACAACACACCTCAGGTGTCAATACAAGAGCCAATATTGTTCAACAACTTCTCCGTAACTTGCAAGGTAGGACAGAGTCCACCTTCAGCAAGTTTACAGATAATGCAAAACTAAGAGAAGTAGTTGATACATCAGAGGGTTGTGCTCCCATTCAGAGGAACCTTGACAGGCTGAGAAATGAGCCAACAGTAACCTCATGATGTTCAACAAAGATAAATGCAAAGTCCTGCATGTGTGAAGGAATAATCCCATGCACATTGGCAAAAAAGGACCTGAGGTACAACAAAGCTGGCCATGAGCCCACTATGTGCCCTCACATCAAAGAAGGCCCACAGAAACCTGGGCTGCATTAGGAAGAGTATCATCAGCAGAACGAGGGAGGTCAGCTATTTTGAATGTTGGGCCCAATTCTGGACTCCCCCGTACAAGAGACATAAGTGTATCGGAGCAAGTCCAGAAAAAGGTCATGAGTGTAATTAAAGGACCGGAGCATCTTTTGGAGGAGAAGAGGCTAAGAGAAATGGGGGCCTTGAGAAGAAAAGGCTCAGAGGGACCTTATCTATGATTATAAATACCTGATGGGGAGCAGAGTAAGGAAGGCAGAACCAGAGTCTTTTCAGTGGTATCCAGTGAAAGGAAAAGAGGCAATGGGCATAAATTAAATACAAGACATCCCATTTAAACTAAATCTATTTTTATTTTCCTATAAAGGTGGTCAACCAAGAGCACAGGTTGCCTAAGATGGTTGCAGAGCCTCTATCCATGGAGATAGTCAAAACTCAACTGAACATAGCCTTTGTCAATGTGG
Source organism: Nycticryphes semicollaris (assembly GCA_013400055.1). Taxonomy (NCBI): domain Eukaryota; kingdom Metazoa; phylum Chordata; class Aves; order Charadriiformes; family Rostratulidae; genus Nycticryphes; species Nycticryphes semicollaris. The sequence goes on from VXBJ01006354.1 coordinate 387,354, forward strand.
TCCAGGTGACCCTGCTTTGACCAGGGCGTTGGACAACCTCCAGAGGTCCCTTCCAACCTCATTCATTCTGGGATTCTGTGAAGTCTTTTATTTAACTGGTCTCCTCTGCTTAAAATAAATTGAAAAGAGGTTAAATTAATCACCCATGAAATCTCTTCTCCATGATGCACAGGAAAAAAAGAAATACAATCAGTTTCACTGTGGTTTAGCTAGTGAAAAACACATAAAAATGTTATAGCTGAAAGCTAGCAACATATAGTAACCCTGACCCTAATGAATGCCAACATATCTTTTGGCACCTCTGCTATTAACGGTAAGACTTTACAACAAAAGATTAAAAGCAATGGAAGAAATTGAGATACTCTGATACACATTGTTGTAGAAGCTGTAAAATCTTCCCCAATAATTTCTGCTTCTAACTCTCCTAGTTTTCCTTGAAAAATCAGTACTTAGATATATATATAACTTAGGGCAGATATTCACATGTGATGTTTAAAATGGATGCACAACAAATACATGAAATGTATTTTGTTTCATAATGGAAATGTAATCTTAAAAACAAACAAACATTATTCTGACCACTCCAAAACCAATTGTTAATGTGCACTCTAAAAATGCGCATCAGCTGCACGGTATGCAGTGGTATGGCATTTCATACTAATTGAAAAACACCACCGGTTATGTGGACATTCATGGATTTATGACAGCACACCTCAAAGAACGGCTCCACTGCATGTGGAGAAATCAACACATGGAGTAAGTTTTAGAACACATGAAGAACGGAAGCACAGATAGATTGTAGATTAAGAGTCCAAAGAAAGTTTTTTACAGTCAATGTATCACTTTAGAAAAAAAAAGAAATCCTTTAGCAGTTGAAATCATACATCTTCAAGGAAGCAGATGAAGCTTTAATTTTTCCAGAGGTGTTTTCTTTTTACAAGTTTGAATTTGAGTTGTTGAAAACATAAAGATAGGACTACAGATTATATTTCAAATTCCCTAAATATCCATTTCCTTAGAGAAAAATTAAACAGCACATGCCTACTTTATTCATTGCCCGGGAGAACAAAGAATGCATGGTAAACAAACATACAGTGAATTTCTGCACATATGTACTCTTACAAAGGCATGTTGCATGTATACGATCACAGGGGTATCTTTTGTGTTCATGTTGCTAAGGAAACAAACTTCTGTGCCAATCATATGATTACAAAGACATTCTAGTTCTTAAACAGGGTGGGCATGAGCCTGGTGGTTTTTTTAGTAGTTTTTAAATCAAGGAAACAAAAGCTAGTGCACAATACTACAGAAGAGCTCTCAATAGCCAGGAGCATGTTAAGCTAATGAAGTTGTAACATCTGAAATGAAAAGATTTTTCTTTCCATAGCACTTGTGTACTTAGCTGTAACTGTAGAGACCAGCCTGAAAGGTAGTAGATTACAGCGTAAAGTTAGGACATTACTGGTTTTGCATGAAACACAAGATGAGACAGATAAACCTGAAATTTTCTTTGATTTGTTGAAAACTCAAAATCTATAGTAAACTTTCACTACTGAGACAGTGTTTATTACTGGCATAAGATAAATTACCATGAAAATATACTATCTGATTTAAAAGAAGACAAAACAAGTTTGCTATAAAGAACTGTGTTCTGAAAATTAAGCTATCAGCATACCCATTTAAAAAGGGTGAATCAAAGGCTACAGTTACATAGACATCAGTTCATGTTTTCCTGTCGTTTCACAGAACATTACACAATCTCTATTCAATACCTGTATCTGTTTTATTTATCTTGGTCCATCTGCTCTGCAAATGTTCTTGCAAAGCAGTTTCCCATGGCAACATCAAATATCACATAGTCCCAGTCTTCTGTTGAAGCACTTCTAACTGAGCCACTCCTGAATTTTAAGCAGCATCTTTTTCTGCAGTGCTTAAGTAAATAATAAATTAATCTAGTATTTCATCAAACAAAAAAAAAAAAACACATGAATGAAAAAAATACCCATGAAAAAAAACCCAGGTTAGGAGATTATTTTATTGTTTTTATAAAATCATTTTTTGAGAGAATTACATTTAAACCACCTAAGGCAGTAGCAGGAGATCTGCATTATAAAAAAAAAAAAACCCGTTGATCTGTTGGTAGTTTTTACATTATTAAAATTTCAAAATCATTATCTTACATGTAGCAAAACAAATTGTGCACAATGCAAGTTTAAAAGAGTAAGAATAGACTATGCTGGAAAGTACATTTTGGAATGAAAAGCCCACAAAGACTGCTTACTATGGGACAACTTCAGCTAGGTATCATCACTTACAAATCATTAACAGGCTATCTAATTTTTTCGTCCTCATGTTTACAATGATCAAAGAAATACAAATAAGAAGAAAATACTAGAAGAAAACTAGAAACAGGAATTTCCTGAAATTAACTTATATTTTACCTGAGAATCTGTCTTGATAACTCCTTCTCCCTATTTTAAGAAGCAGTAGAAATATACAACTTTCATTTTTAAGTGAAGATTTTCTGAAAAACTCTCTTCAAGCACTCAAAAAAACCCTTCAGTAAATATCCTATTAGTCTTGAACACACTGGTTCTATGTGAAATAGTACCACAAGTGTTGTTCAGACTGTAAATTAAAGAAAAAGTGTCTTAAATTAGGAAAACTGGCCCACTGAATTGCAATGTCCAGTATCTGTATTTTGGATTTATTAGTCCAAACCCACCAGAAGCAGCCAGCAAGAGGCCCTATGAAGATACAAAAGGTAATCAGACCTTCTGGGTCACTTCAAATCACAGAATTGTCTAGGTTGGAAGGGACCTCTCAGATCATGTAGTCCAACCATCAATCTAACTGATAAAAAAACAACCCATAACTAAACCACTTCACTAAGTACTATGTCAACCTGTCTTGAATATCTCCAGGGATGGTCCCTCTACCAGTTCCCTGGGTAGCCCACTCCAATGCTTAATAACCCTTTCAGTGTGAATTTTTTTCCTGATATCCAATCTGAACCTCCCCTGGTGCAACTTCAGACCATTTCCTCTTGTCCTGTACCCTGTGACTTGGGAGAAGAGACTGACTCCCACCTCTTTACAATCTCCTTTCAAGTAGTTGTAGAGAGCGACAAGGTCTCCCCTCAGCCTCCTTTTATCTAGGCTGAACAACCCCAGGTCCCTCATCCTCTCCTCATAAGGTTTATTCTCTAGATCCCTCAACAGTTTTTAACCCAGCAGAGAGTACTCCCATTAAAGCCATGGGCAGCCAGTTTCTCCAGGAGGATACTGTGGGAGACTGTATCAAAAGCCTTACTAAAGTCCAGGTAAACAATATCCACAGCCTTTCTCTCATCCACCAAGCAGGTCACTTTGTCATAGAAGGAGATCAGGTTTGTTAAGCAGCACCTGTCTCTCATGAACCCATGCTGGCTGGGCCTGATCACCTGGATGTCCTTCATGTGCTGCATAATGACACTCAGGATGATGTGTTCACTTCTACACTACTGCACTTTATAACCTTGAGCCACTTTAAGAACTACCACATATTTATGTAATTTCAGGTCCACAATAAACAGCAGGATGAAATTCCCACAATATTTTTCTACCACCATTACCTCTGTTCACCTATATATTTACTTGCGTTATTTATTCATGGATTTTCCCAGGCGTTCTATTTTGCTTATGTTGGAATTTTGCCAAAACAGGCTTTATATGTTGGTCTAGATTGCTGGTCTCTAACATGAAGTTCTGTACAATAATTCTGATATTTTTAGATTTTTAGGTAGATAGGCTTCTTTGCGTGTCTTAAATATAAATGACAATATGGGAAATGCCAGCAATGTGACATTTCTGTTGAGCACAGGACAGACCTAGAAATAGAAGGACAGCTCAGCTGGCGTGTTGCAGCAAGTCCAGTTCACTTTAGAAATATATGCATATGTTGCTGTGCAGATAAATCTAAAATACAAATATGAAGCCCCCTGTCTGCATACAAAAGCATATAAAATATGTCTTTACAAAACCACCTGTAAGCTCACCTGCTACCTTCTCAATGATTTTCTACTAACCATTGGTCAATGTACAGTTTTATCAGTAGAGGAAAATTCTGAGGCAAACAATAGATGCATTTTATCATTACACTCTAAAAACCTTATTCTGTAGTTTTTTAATCAGATCATTAAAATAGGCTCTTTAGTTGATGAGTGATATGTTTTACTTCTCAAGCAAAGGCAGGTAGTAGCACTCCTGTCATCAGTCACTAAGGTGATGTTGAAAATTGGTACTCCGATTTCTTAATCGTCTGAATCTAACTGAATCTAACATTATTCTTTACTATATACAAAATGTTTGTCTTAAGTGTGTAGCTTGGCTTATAAGAAAATCAAAGGCAAAAATATTTCAACCAAAACTACAGTGAAAGCTATAAAAAGTGCATTACTGCAAGTTTTCATCAAATCACAATTACTTTTTGTTGATTTGTCCATAGGAGGATTAGATTTCTACTCATTTTAAAATAACATAGTAAAAATATCAGTGATAAAATTATCTTTAATAGTCAATTTCATTACATGCAATAGATATATGTGAAATAAATCATCTAAAAGCAGAGGACATTTTGAAAAATATTTTTCAAATATGCTACTTCAAAAGTAATGAACTAAACTGAAAATAAAATACAGATTCTTAAAGGACTAACACCTTGCTTTTACCGACTGTGTCTGAAAGACTATAAACCCTTTAAATTATTGGAATCTATTCTAGAAACGGCTAAGCAGCCAGTACCGTATTCATTTAGCCTTTGTCCTTTTAAGCTTTCAGGGTGCTGTGTAGCCATAGTAACTATGCCTTTTCTCTGTGAAATCCATTAGCTGGTTTCAATCTGAGATTCAATACTACCATAAAATCAAAGCCAAAATAAAAAAAAAAATATTAAAAAAATATTATTGGTCAGAAGCATTTATTTTAAAAGCGATTTCTGCATATTTATGCTTTATACATAACAGCTAAAGTAACCAAAAGGTTAAAAGGACATGAACAGAAACATTCAAAATTTATTTTAAAACTTGGTTGCCATCAGGAATGACACAATAATACTTCAAACTAGATCTCAGAGCAAAACTATCTCTCATTTGCATGAAGTCAGTCAGTGCTGCTGGCTGGCCCTCAGTGAAACAGCACAACAGATGAGCTTCAACCTTGCCATCTCACTCCCATTCTGACAGCAGATTAAGGTGCAAGTATTAGAAAGGAAGAGAGACCAGGATTCACACTGCAATTTGGACAAGCCCACGAGATAAAAACCACCTTTGTTCCTACAATATCTTTTGTGTGGCAATACAGGCTGACTACAAATAATCCATTGAGTCTAAAATGTAGAATTCTATTGATAGGAAATAGAAAGTCTTGCACTCTTGTTCCATGTAGACAAGTTTGAAAGGGGGTTGGTGTTTCAGAAGACTAAGACGAGCTGTATCCTATATCCTATTTGGATATACTGGGTTTTGTCATGACAGCCCTAAGCAACTTCAACGCCAGCTCAGTCCTGGTATTGGTTACAGGTAAACTAAGCTAATGACATTGCCCCTGTTTGCTCAAACCCTAATTACTAGGAGTTACACTGGGCAACTAGGAAGAGCTACGTTTTTCTGCAAGTAGCTGGAATACAGTTGGAATCAGTGAACTGTTGGAATATATTCCACAATCCATTAATAAATTTTCACTGCTACCTCAGCTGTTTAACTGTTAGTCCAACTTCTGCTGATTTGATTTTATACTTCCACTCACTTCTGCATTATATTAGAATCAAGTGTGATTCAAAGACAGAATATCCGCCATGGTAAGAATTACACACATTTGGGATGGGAGATGGAAAGATTCCCACTAACACGAGAAAATTAATAGATACTAGTATTTTATTTCTGCTTTCTAGATCTTTATTGTACTATTGCCCTTTTTATAACAAGCAACAAGACTGACTGCCAAGGCCACTATATCCTATATAGGATAAAGAAAGATCACTTGATTATTTTCAAGAGGTCATCAAAATTGTAAAATGAAATTATACTTGCATTTGATTGAAGAAGAAAAAAAAACCCTGAAAATAAAGGTACAAAAACAAAAAGGAAAAAAAATGAGACATTTCACATGAGAGCCACCTGAGTTTAAAACTACTTTTTCCCCTGTAATGCACAATTTGTAACATCTTGACTTCATTGAAGTTAATAGCAAAACTCCCATAAACTTCAGCAGGGTAAAGATTTCATCCTGGGTATCTTTATGACAAGGATGACATAAGAGGGAATTAAAGGTCATGCTTCCTGTCACTATGGTAGAAGACAAAAGTCGTGTCATCATAGTTTCTACAGCTGTCTTGGACAATGATTCTGTGACCTTCAGCTTGTCCCTGATCTAAACCAGATGGCAGCAAATTTCGGAAATCACTGTATAAAGCTCAATAATAGCCCCAAACCCTTCTGGGAATTCAACACTCAAAGGAAGATGCAAAAAATAAAAAAATGCTTCTTTCCAAATATTCGTGGTTCTGTCTTTCAAAAAAAACCACCAAACCAGAGAGAGGTTCACCTTTGCTTTAAAACACAGTAAGTATATTGACGAAGGCAGGTACATTCTTGATGGTTAGAACATTTTGCACTAGAGATCCAGAATCAATTTTATCCTAATCATTAAGATACTCAAAGACATAAACCTTACTATTTAAAGGAAAAAAACCAACCAAACAAACAAAACAAACCTTTGTCATTAGTAAAGACTGCATTTCATCCACTCAGACTATAGAACAAAGTACTTCTATTCATATTGACAGTAGAGGAGAGCAGGATATACAGGTTCTTTCCTTTTTCCACTCAGTCTTACTGCGGCAAAAGGCTCCTAAGTAACACTCCTAAGTAGAAAGCAGCATTGTTGGGACAAATAACAAGAAATTAAATCCAGCTCTGTGAATAGGAATTACCTAAAGTTGTGAAAAAAAAAATCAGAAAAGCTGGAGATCTGATACAGTATAAATAGGTGTAAGTGCTCTCAAAAGACTTGCAAGTTTTGCAAAATACAGTGAGAGCTTCTGCAAACACTACAACTCAGAACGCTTTGAAAAACAGCAGTAATACTCTGTTCCCACAGGTTTCGCAGCAAAATATTGCACAGCTTTCTACCTGTATATGCTTAAGTAGCTTAACTATTTACCTGAATTTATTCCATAGAGTTGGTTTTTTTTTCAAATTCAAAGATACTTTTCCTTCCTTTTCTCATTCATCTTGTAATATTTTCTAATTGATATAATAAAACTAATTTTTTTGTTTTAAAACATCAAAACTTTAAACCACATATTTTCATAGCTTGACTTTTTGCTACATTAAATTCTAGAGGGTTAAAGCCCTAAGAATATTCTACAAGCTTTAAATTATGAAGGAACATGTGATAAACCCCTCTTTAAAACCTGCAGTACCAACTAAAATAAACTTGGAAGAGGACTAGTCACAGGAAGTTCAATTTTCCTTGACATTAGAAAACAAAAGAACCTCACACAACTAAAATTTGCATATAATATTGTCATCTGAAGAGGCTCTGTGAAGATATTTTCTATGTCCAAGGATATCACTTCTTTCACAAAAACCTCTCCCCTCACCCTCCATTCCAATACTCTGCAGTTGCCATAGTTACCATTTTACATGGCCATAGTGTCAGTAATGCCCTCACATTCAATACACCCCCAAAGGCCCCGAGTTCACAAAATATTTCAAGATTTGTGCAGAAATTTTGCCATGAAATTTTACAAAAAGATTGGCAGGTGCGAAGGCACATTCAAACACATATCTCTTTTTGAAGACTGGGTATATTATTTGCTGAACGGCAAATTTTCAGCCAGAATGGAAGTATAGGAATTGAATGAAGGTATAGAAACCGAAACCATGGCAGACTCATTAATTATATTCTGACAATTTAGACATGGTAATTTCAATTATAATTCAAATAGTTTTAAATAAGGAAGGTGATTCAACTGGAAGCAAATTTTCTCTCTCCAAATTCCAGTAAAATCACATGGAGAAAAAAATCCTAAAACATTCTGAAACCACAATGTAGTAAGCAGAACCTGAGCATTTGCATTTGAACCTACAGCATTTACAGGTTAAAATTGCTTGCATGGTTTCAACACAGGTATCAGGACTACACAAATATACAGATAGTAATCAATTTCCTAAGCCTGAAGGATGACAAAATCAAACAGTATCATGACAATCTAAAAGTCAGGTGCCATACCCATAAGAGACAGGTCACTGAATCCTTAACTACTGCTCCACAATGAACAGAAGTTCATTAAACTTATCACACTGTATTTCTGCATGCGGTCTCATGGCCTTGCTCTTATGCAACATAAAGAACTCTGCTTGGCGTAATTCTGAATTGTGTCTGAAATCTTTAATGTGATACAGACTAACATCTATTGACTGATACATAAAATTTGGCTATACGTTGCATCTACCCAAGGAGGAGAACTTCCAAAAAGCAGAAATGAATCTGTGTTTACTAAATGAAATGTTGGATCCGTGAATATGCAAATGAAAACTCTTCTCCCTACTTTTCACTTAGATGAAAACACACATGTGATTATGGAAACTGTCCTAACTTCCAAAAATATGATGGGAACAGAAAAAAAATAGAAAAATAAAAAAACATAAACATTCAGTAATTTGAAATACAACTTTTAATGAATTAGAATAAACTACATCCCTTTCAGTTTGTTCTGAGTGCTACTCAATTTTTCTTTTGCCTTTCCTACTACCCATATCAAAAGAGAACATGATAAAATGACAAGAATCCATCTTGTCCAGTAGGATGGTAACAGGCAGAGAGACTTAATGAAGTTAAAGTGTCATATCCATCCACTTACTAGCATATAATACAATTTGTAAATCAGAATTTTAGTCACAGAGTATCACAGAGTAGTTCATCAGCACTAAGGATCACAATGTGTGAGAAGGTTATTTTCATATTCATCTTGTGAAATTCTGTGATCTTTCATTGGCAGAGCAGCATCACCCTGTCCTTTACCTCTTAAAACTGTACTTTTATGTGAACATACTTGAATATTCCATGTCGGTTTTAACCTTAGAGTGACAATGACAGAAAGCCATCTGTGACAAACAAGCACTTTGCAATATATGCATTTATTTCCCTACTTAGTATGTTCAAGTTCTTTCCCACCTATATATGGCCAAAATTTTTAAGCCACTCTTCTGATGACACTAACCCTGCTGATCTCAGGTATTTTCAAAGTAGACAGAGTGACTAGAAGGGTTCTTCTCTTTCCAACATTTCTCACCCTGGGCTGGTATCAAAGCAAGAAGCACATTGGAAGATCAATGGATCATCTAGAGCCAGATGAAGCAGATGCAAGCATGAGCCTCATGAGCCTCAGAAATGAGGAAACCAGATTTCTGCATCTATTGATTGGCTTTTTAGGTGAATTATGCAAACACCATACTATTGCCCTCTGCAAAATATTTTGGCCTCTATGCAAAGTCTGCCACATTTTCACGTGTACTTTAAAATTGCTGCTCATACTGAGAGCTACTATCAATGAAGTTGTCCCAAAATAACAATGATCAACAATGAATACTGTCCGAGAGCTGTTGATCAGCAAGTCCAGGTGGAGGCCAGTCAAAGGCACACGCCAGGTGTCAATGCGAGAGTCAATTCTGTTCAACATCTTCATTAATAACTTGCAAGGTGAGACAGAATGGACCCTCAGCAAGTTCACAGATAATGCAAGACTAAGAAAAGTAGTTGATGTACCACAGGGTTATGTTGCTATTCGGAGGAACCTTGACAGGCTAGAGAAAAGATCAAACAGTAACCTCAGGAAGTTCCCCCCTTCCCACAAAGGGGAATTGCAAAGTCCTGCACCTGTGGCCAATAATGCCAGGCACCAGTACAAGTTGGGCACTAACTAGCTGGAAAGCAGCTTTGCAGAGATGGACTCAGGGTGGTGTACAAACTGACCATGAGCCAGCAATGTGCCCTCACAGCAATGATGGACCACAGCAACTTGGCAGTGTCAGCAGGAAGTAAAGAGAGGTGCTTCTTTCCCTCTGTTCAGTAATAGCAAGAAACATCTGGAGTGTTGGATTCTGTCCCAAGCTCACCAGTACAAGACAGACATGGGCATAGTGAAGGAAGCCCAGCAAATGGTCAAGAAGATGATTTAAGGGACTGGAGCATCTTTTGTATGAGAAGAAGCTGAGAGAGGTGGGGGCATTCAGCACGGAGAAGAGAAGGTTCAGGGCAATCTTACCCATGTTTATAGGAGGCATAAAAGAAAGAGAGACAGGCTCTTGCCAGCAGTGTCAGTCAAAGGGCAAAGGGAAATGGGTACAAACTGAGATATAGAAAGTTCCAGTTAAACATAGAAAACCTTTTCTTACTGTCAGATTGATCAAACATCAGAAAAGGTCACCAAGGTTGCTTGTGGAGCCTTCATCCTTGTATATGCTCAAAAAATGACTTGACACAGCCCTGTGCAACTACTCTAAGTGACCATGCTGAAAAACAGGGGATTTATGCTGGACAATCTCCAGATGTCCCTTCCAGCCTCAACTATTCTCTGATTCAGTTAGGAATCTGGCTTTAAAAAGGGAAGCCATGTGAAGCTTCTTTCCTACATTGAGAGTTAACATGCCTATGCAGTACTTTGTTATGATCCATTACGTTGTTCATAGCTTCAGCTTTATGAGCAACTGAACTACTATATTCTCATTATTGTCTGATTGTCTGTTGTTTTGAAAGTAACAACTCTCATATTCCTCAGCACTACTAATGTCTGACTAATTGTCAAAAATAAAAAAAAATCTTAAACAAATAAAGCAGGGAAAAGGGTTTATAGGAATAAATATTCTGTGATTTGGTTTTCAATTACCTTTCAATACAATTATTTCATAATGTCATCACTTGGATTTTAGTGTGTCGATTTTTCAAAGTATCAGCTGTTTTCCCAGTCCTTGTAAATTTGCCTTTAATAAATCCAAATCCCAACCACCCTCATTCACTACACAAAACAGACATTGCATGTCACTCAAAATCTTAAAAAAGAAAGTTTGTAATTCTCTATGAAGTGAGATGTACCTCTCATTTCATATATCCCACTTACGAGAAGACTGTTTTACAATTTAAATGTTATGTTACTCATCCTTAACCTCCTTTTATGTTTTGTTTTGATGCTTTATGAATAGAATATTCATCTAGCATTTCAATTCATATTTAATTGAAGAATACTCAGTTCTGTGTAGCTCATGTATTTGAGAATTCGTAGTACCTAGCTGTCAAGCGACATCCAGCAAACCATAATATGGAAATACTATATGAGGAAGAAGTACTACACATACCTTCCTGCCCCTAAATGCTATCTTCTGTTACAGACCCTCATTCTTTACATGGCCATGGGGAGCCATTCTACCTCTTCCTGAAACATACCCTAACACATATGAATCCAGCTAGATTTTTTTTCTCAAAATCATTAGTAGTTTCTTTTTTTTTTTTTAATACTGAATTCATTTTAACCTTGATATCTTCCATGTTATGAGTTACCAGCATCCTCAAATGGCCTTCATCTAGGATCAAGGAAGAAAGTAACAGCAGGGGTAAGAAAAAAAAAAAAAAAAAAGCAAAAAAAAACCCCCAACCTATAAGTATACATGGTCAGTTACAGGGTGCATAAACTTCAGATCACAGAGGATCTGGTGCTTGATGATTAAATACACTGGGGATATTTAAAGACTAAATTAGAGAGGTATCCTAACATAGCCTTTGGCATCTACACTATGATTTCTACAAAGCATAAATAAGATTGGTTATCTGGGACGGTGGTGTTCAGAATCGGCACATTTAGATGACTGGCTAAACTAGTGTACTTCAGTTCTAAACCAAAAAACTCTTACTTAACCTAAGGAAAGTATAATTGGAGTTCCTACACATTTAAGATGCACTCATAATTAAAAAGTTGCCTTAAAGTTGGAGTAAAAAGTTTAAGTGAGTGCCTCGGGTAACCCAATTTCTGAAACAGAAGAAAGATGCAAAGCACTGTCTTACCAGTGCTAGCCTCTTTGACTTAACATTCACGGTCTGCAATTCAGTATATTGTCTTCTCAAAACCTCCACTGCATCAACTCTCTATTTACTCTGCTAGAGAGAATGCATAATAATGCAATTTTATACCAATTAAACCAACCCCCAAAACTATAACTCCCCTAAAAAGTCATTCAACATATTTGTCAGATAATATGCATGCCCTGAAACACAACAGTGGATGTCTAGAATTAAGAAAAATCCTAATAATTTTCCATGGGATCAAAAGCATTTTAGCTTAAACCTTTATTTTCCACATTCTCAGGAAAAGAACCAAAATAAAAACCAAAGTTCATCTCCATTTATTTATGCACCGTCAAGGTTCTCAGAATTTTTTCCAGTAAATACTCATGGAATACCAGCATCTCAAATCACTGCTACATTGCACATATTCTACATTTCATAAACTCAAGTCACTATTAAGCTACTGAAACATGACAATACAATTGCCACTTTGTGTCTTTAAAGCTTTCCCTGTAGCTGACTTCTGAAGACCACAATGACTTCAGTAGAATTGAAATGGTGCTAAACTCAAAAAAAACCCAAAAAAAACCCAAAAAAAACCCCCAAAACCAAACACAAACAACAAAAAAACCCCACAGCTTAAACAAAGATGGGCACTCGTTCCTCTGCTTTTTGCATAAGTGTGCTACTGCAGACTATAACAGCCTATCACTTTTACCAGAGCTTCAGAGCTTTAAGTAAATTTACCTGCACTACTGCTTTAAGCTGAATCATCAAGTACAGTAACAGGGCTTTTAAATTTACTTAGCAAATTCTTCTTGAAAATTAACTAGAATGAAATCTTGGAATAAAGAAATTTGGCTCTAAAGGGTAAGCAGAATGAAAAGTTTTGTACAAAGCTGTCTTCCCCTGTGCCCCATTCCTGCACAGCAAGTTCCTTTTTTACTGGTCTCAGTCCAAGTCTGAATATTCACCAGCCCTCTGGTTTGTAACAAACTCCAGGCAATTCCTTTCAGTTTTCCAGAAGACTTTTCTAGCCACATTTAAAACCTGAATCCACAGACATAAAGCCAGTCTGGTTCTTAAAAGCCCATCTTATCACTTATTTTAAGCCTTTCTAGCAGATAGTCATAGTCTCTGACTACCTGCTCCACCCAGCACTATTAAAGTTTCTCCCCAGGCAAATCTGGGGAGCTGCTTGCTGGGAAGGGGCAGTACCCCCTTCCTCCCCAAGATTTCTACCCAATCCAGTTTTTTAGCATCTCAAGGAAGACTTTTCCACACTGCTCAAGCTATGCCCCTTTCAGCAGAAGAGGACACAGAGCAGGTAAACTCCAAGCAAACTGCACAGACCATGGAGACTCTTCAGTGATTAGGTAGATAGCATCTCTACAAGTGTGCAATTTTAGAATGACTCGAGGTTAAGGTCTTATGAGAAACATCTGATTTCTGTAGATTTCTTCCCCCTATCTAAATAGCATTAATTCTCTGCTACTTATGTTTTTCTGATGCAATCTACCTCATTGAAGCACTACACGCTGGCTAATATACTCTTAAGAATCCTACAGTGAAAGCTGGGAGGCTTTTGTCATTAATTACTTCAGACATCAAGTTCTGCATTTCAAAGCTCAATCACTGTGCTGCACTTAAGTAAATATCCCCAAGACACATCATCAAGCCTGTTTTCCATGTCATCTGTAGAGGCTGAAAATTTTCTTCCTATTATAGTCCACTTGAAATGGAACTAAATTGAGAATGGAAATGATCATCTTATTCTAGGTCTCAGCTGAGATGTCAAACCAGAGGAAAAAAAATAGCCTCTTAAGAAAAGGAAACAAAGAAAACCAAGCAAAAAAACCCCACCCACAAACATAGTTAGCACTATGGCAAACCTACCTTTTGGTGGTTTTGTAATAGAATGGTAATAGAAAAGGCAGATAGAGTCTATATGCAAAAACATGCTTCTGGCCTTTACGACAGAGTCCAGTCAACAGGCCAGAGAACAAGCACGACAGTGAGTGAGTGTATGTCTGCCCATATGGGTTAGTTTACATGATCATGTGGCTGCATCAGTGACTGACATCATACATTTGTAGATTTTGTGAAATTAACAAAAACCCTCTAATTGTTAGAGCTGCCATGAGGTGTCTTTTAGTTAAAGAGGAATTCATTGCTCACAGTAAACCCTTTCCAAGGTATCTTATTATGTCAGGTTTCTTGTTTTAAACTCTGAAAGTCTCTCTCCAATTGGTAGTAGGAAGACCCTTATTTTATCCAACTTTTGTGTGTAATTAAGAAAAAAGAATGATATCTTGTGACTGTTAAACTGCTTCATATATGGCAAAAAGTATACTACATCCAAAAATGATGTTCTGACTGGGCACTTCCCGACAGACCCAGTAAGCTGGGACACCTGCCCCACTACTGCCCACAGTCCTGCACAAAAATCACTGCTAAATGAGGAAAAGGAAACCTGAAATGTAAACAAGGAAAAAAATACTAAATGCCTTTCCTTTTCAAGAGCCCAAATGGCCTTTTGATAATTACACCTACCTCTATAACTACTTTCTATTGATTCAACAATTAAAAAAACCAAAATCCAAAAAAACCCCACCTTAAAAACCAGTTATAGGCACATTTCACAGCTGCAATTCTGGCTATTTACACTAAGGTCAATGATGTCTGTGAGAATGTAAATTTTGTCTTCGGCTCTGTATCTGGCACGGTATCAAGTGCCAGGTTTTGGTCCACAGCTTCAGGCAATGAGTGGTCTAGCTTAAGTATAGCTACAAGAATGTAAAAGAGCTCTGGAATAAATGAGCACAGCTTCACTCCAAAAGCAAGGGAGAATTACCTGTCCCAACAGATGGGTTTAGCTGTACAAACCCAGAGTTTTCCAGTTGTAAAAGGCTCTAGCGTATACACCTGACCTAGCAGCTAGAAATCATCAGAATTCTGTCACAGCCATTTATGAACTTTCAACATGAACATAGTGCAAAACCGAAAACCAAGTTGTTTCCATCAATGACAAGAAGAAAGTCAGTGCACAAACCGCTTCCCTAAGGAAAGAAAAGACAGTAATAAACCATAGACAGATGTCAGTCATCTGGCAGACTAACATTCTCAATTACTGTAGTAATACGGTGGCAGAATACAATACACAGTTCAATTGCCAGCACAGTTAGTTTTAATACCAAACATAGAGCTCAAAATGTTCTGAGTCACAAAGGGATGCTGAATGTACAATTAACCTATTGGAAAACAGAGCAAATGGAAGAATTAACAAATCAGGTTCCAAGTGCTTTTTCACCTAACTACTGTTCCTAGCTATTTTCACTTCAAATCACTTCATACACAAAGGACAACTAACAACAATTTGAAATTATCAACATTTGTGTCAATAAGAAACAAGATAAATACAAAGATATTGAATTGATAATAGACAATGCTTTTTTAAAAACTTTTCTTTTTTAAACGTAGACTACAGACTGACTTGCCGTGACAAAACAAAAATCTCACCTATAGCTTGTTGAGACTTGATAAATCTCCAGTGAAAAAAATTTCCAGCAGATAACTATCATTGATGGCACAGTCTTGGCACAGTCCAAGAGATTCTTTTATCCTTTTCTTGTTTCTGTTCGCTGCCAATGACCTCTATTGGGGTGTATAGATTGCTTCAGAGTACTCTTTTTTTTTCTTATTATTTTAATTTCTATTAATTCAGATCCATGTTTGAATTATCACAGAAGCAAAAGCTCCAGTATTTAGGTTCTTGCTACTTTGTGAGTTAAAAAATAAAGATAGTATCTATAATTGGTTTTTTAGCTGCCTGGTTGATGAGATTCATAAACATACTGTACGGGGAGGCAAACTCTCACAGGACTAGTCTAATTAAGAAGTCAAATTGCTATGCTGATTACAGACACTCTTCATGAACTTTAAAATCAATAGTTCTCAGAGTAATCTCAAATCTTGTGCATGGTTTCGGGAAACAATTATGCTTTTTGGTTTATTGGAGTATTACAATTTCCATGTCAGAAAAACTTAGATGGGGATTTTTAAAAAATTTGCTTTCTAAAAGCATAGCTGACTTCACTTTCCTCACATATTTGCCAACACACTTAACTGCAAAAAAAAAAATAAAAAAGAAAAAAATATTCTCAGTTTTGTGATGCAGATTCTGACTTGGTATTTCAGAATAAAAGTACTGAGGTTATATTTAGGGAAATCACAATGATCGAGTCAAATAGGTAGGAGAGCAACCTGTTGATGGAGCTCATTGCCTACCTTATTAACCTACTGAGGGTTGGTTAAAAAGATTAAGGACTAATTCAAAAAAATTCTTGCAGCTGCTTCTTGTAGCAAACAGATCCTTCATGATCCAAAGCTTCTTTAGCTTTAACTTTCAGGCTTGTACAAAGCACCTAGGCTAAGGGAGACCTCTGTTGTTTTTCAAGAAATGAAAACATTTCCCAGAGGAGACGTAGAATTATGAAAAAAGGCAAGCTTTGCTATTTAAAAATTCTAACTCTTCCACAAATGCTGTTGTACCTGCATTCAAAATCCTTGCAAGTATCCAATTAGCATGATGATTCATAGACAAACTTTCATTCCATAATTTCCAATTGTTTTTGAGAACAGCAGGGTATTCACAAAGATAAAATCTACCTCAAATAGGATACCCACTTCCAAAAGCTTTATATTTCACAAGTATGGCTTTAAATGTAAGCAGGGTAATTCCAGCACAGAACAATGGTGTATACATCCAAGCTGGCCCCAAATCTTTCAATTAGTAACCATGGTATTTCAGTACTGGATAGGTAACGATATAGCACGTATCTTTTACTGCTAAAGAGTTTCACTGATAAATTATTGTATTCAGCAAAAACTTAGCTCTTCAGTCATGAGAACAGAAATGTTTTAGAAACTAACTTAAAGAAGCAGTCTATGTCACAGAACAAAAAGAAATAAGATGATTGTAGGACGAAAGGATTGCTCCTGTATGCTGAAACAATATGTATAGAGAGAAGTACAGTCTATCATTCAAGACATTACACAATGATTAGAAATACTGGTCTGAAATTAGGACAACAATAAAAATGGGATACCAAGAGAAACTTTCATATATTGATATTTATTAAGCTATAAAAAATGTTTAGAAGTATTTGGTTGAAATAGCAAGGACATTTAAAGTGCATCAAAACAAATAAATATACAAGATACTTTGTGCCATGCTTAGGAAAGTGCAAATTGCAGCTTAATAAGTTTATTTTCCACCTTGGATATCTATTATTCACTCCACATTTTATGCTGAAGTAAATATTTGGGGGGAAAAAAAATACCAAAACCAAAAACCAAAACCCAAAATGTTTCCTTGTTCTATGAAGAAATACATCTCTGTTTTACTCCTAAATATTAAAGAAGTTATGAACTAGATTAACACATGGGCACTGGGAAAATGCAGGAACATTTATCATACTCAAGCATTTACCACTGAAGTAGAAATTTAGCATTTGAAACATTCCCAGACCATCATATCCTTCTGAAAAGAAAACTGATTAAATTTATATAAAAGTAACCGAAAAGATTTTAAGTGTAAAAAATAGAAGTTATAGATTTCCCTTCAAAAATCTCAGGTCTGTGGGCTCAATATATATTGAGACATATGACAGGAAAGATAAAAGTGGGATCCAAAATAAAGCAGTTTAGAATATGCGATTGTGCGAACGTCAGCGCATATCTTATACAAGAGAGTATTAAAGCATTAGATATCCATAAGCAGTGTAATTAGCAAATACAGTTGGAGATGGTAATTTACATATATTTTATAACTACAGTCATGCAAACACCTACTTTTTGGTTCACCTAAAAGATAAAATAAATAGAGAGCATTTTTGGTCAGTTAGAACAAAAACACTAAAACCTTCTGATTAACCAAAAAACCATTGCAAACCATTATCTGTTTTCTCAAATGTTTCTTGAACATTTACCTCAGCATGTTTTGGTTTGGCATGGTGTAAGGGGCCTTCTTTTTTTTTAAGAACATGGAAGTAAACGTCAAAGCATTGTGCTGTTTTCAACTAAGAAGCATTAGACTTCAGAATTTTCAACATGAAAGAGTATCTTTTTTGCTCTGTTTTTTTTTTTTTTCCTCAGAAAAATGTAGGTGGTTTTCTTGGGAAATGAACAAATCACCAAAGACAGAAAACATATGTGTAGTTTCAGTTGGCTCAAATACAAATCCTGTGAAAAAGTTACCTCTACCCATTAATTCTGCAGAATTGACTTTGACTTTGAGGAGTTTTCTCAATGTATTTTTTTTTTTTAGAGTCCAACTTTGTCAATGGAGCCACTTAAAGGGAGAAGTGTCAAGCATTAGAGCTATTTAGCTATTTATGCATTTCAAGTTTGCTTTGTTTATTTTTATTATTACATTTTGGCTTTGGTATTTTTTGTTGCCTGTTTAATAAATATTATTATACTTGCTGGTTGAAGTAGGTTCATTAATACTGTTTCACGGTATTGGCTTAGCTGAACACACCAGTACTTTCTGCTGATTCAGTAGGGGCTTACTAGGAAAAATTCTTTACCACCTCATCTAAATCCCTATGCCAATACTTCTCATATCACATTATCATTGAAGGAATTCCTTATTTACAAATTCCGTAGGTATCAAATGTTAAAACAGAAAAGGAGCTGTCACTATTTCCAATAAGGGGAAATATTACCAAGTACTCAGATGACATGTCATTTTTATGCCTATATGGGAAAAAATTTTCAGATGAAACTGTGTTTTCATGCTATGTCCTAGAGTTACATGGTAAGTTTGATAGTCAAATAATAAAATAACCAAGGAACTAGCAGGAGTCTAGGAACTTACTGCACTAGCTAGAAATTTTTCTTCTAAACTGTACAAGTTTCAGGTACTTCAATCAGATTTTCCATTATAACAGTAGCACTAAATGTTAATTACAACATGCAGAATCATTTGCTCATCATTCTATGACAAGTTCAGCCTGTACAAGTTTCACTTTTCACCATGTTTAAAATTCACACTTAAAAGTTCTAAAAAAATTTTCCCAGTCCATAACTATTTGTAAAGCCAAGATTTCAGTATTTCAGAACATTTTTCTAAAACCAAGCCTGCCCACAAACAACATCACTGTCTCATGCAGAACTTACTGCTGATTTGTTGTATTCCTTATACTTGGAATTCTCTTTTCTGTTGGGAATAATATAATCTACAAATCTGAAGTAAAAATTCTACTGTGCAATTACATTGAATAAGCATGTAAATACAAACATTTATTCAATGTTACGTCAACTGCTGACAAAATAATGAGCACTGAAGCCTGAACGGGATGCACCTCAACCAAAAACCAGTCACTAAATTCAGACATTCCTCAAGAATACTCATCTTTTTGAGGGAGCTGGAATACTGTAGTTCAGAGACAGAAAGTCTAAAATGCACACAGCTGAACACACAACAAAAATTTAGCCTCAACAACATGACAGGCTGAGAGAGTTGGGATTGCTTAGCCTGGAGAATAGAAGGTTCCAGGGACATCTTTAAAGGCCTTCCAGTATGTAAAGGGGGCCTACAGGAGAGATGAGGAGGGACTATTTAACAGGAAATGTAGCGATAGGACAAGGGGTAATGGTTTTAAACTCAAAGAGGGGAAATTTAGATTAGATAATAAGAAGAGATTCTTTACTGTGAGGGTGGTGAGACACTGGAACAGGTTCCCCAGAGAAGCTGTGGATGCCCCATCCCTGGAGGTGTTTAAGGCCAGGCTGGATGGGGCTTTGAGCAACCTGCTCTGGTGAGAGGTGTCCCTGCCCATTGCAGGGGGCTTGGAACGTGATGATCTTTAAGGTCCCTTACAACTCTAACCATTCTATGATTCTATAATTTTAGAAGCCAAGGCATTGAACTAGAATGTAAATATACTGATCATACAGTTTTTATGGTATACAGTTCCAAGGTACTAATTAACTGTTATGTGGTGCTTACGGTCTTCCAGCAGTGTAAGCATGAGTACAGAAAGACTCACCTTTCTCCTGCTGTACCACCTGATTCTTCTACTCCTAGCTAGAGTATTTACAATCTGTGGTTGGGCCTATATTTTGATTATATGATTATAATCACTTAATAGATACACTTAATTTTTACCAAAACTATTAATAAAGTTAAGGACAATATAAAAGCTGAGTGTTATCATTGTTTTCATGTTACACAAAAACAATTCATAGACACATAATTTTTTAAATTAGCATCAATGCTTCCCTGTCTTAAATTACTTCCCCCCATGTAAGAAAGCAAAATAATCCTACAATACAATGCAGCAACTGTCAGTGCAATAATTATCTCTCTAATTTCAAGTCAAATTAATTCGTTGGATCTCTTTCTGAATTATTTACTGAGTGGCACTTCTAGAAAACTCGTCTACAAAAAAGCTAGAAGAGAAAGATTTTCATGATTAAATCCTATTAATTCCACCAAAAAAAAAATTTGGGTTATGAATAAAGTTCTACTTAGATACAAAAGATCAAAGTTTCTCAGCAAAATATATTATTTGAATGTTTTTGACATTACTGCCAATATTATTGCTTTAAACTGAGGTTAAACAAATAAACATAAAAACCTATCAAAAGTATCATGCTTCTTCATCACAAAAATTAATATATATTGAAAGTACGTTGCCATCAGCACAATAACACTATCCTATTCTTGGAACTGAGCATTTTTTTGATTTTTAAATAGCTACAATGTAGTACATATAAGAGAGAGGTGGAGAAAAATCACCATTGATTCCTTATCACCTCAACAATAAGTAATTGGACCCAGGAGCTGAATAGTACAGATTAGCATTAAAATACCAGTCAATTATTCCTAGCTGTATTATAACATACCGAATGGACAATACTCTGAACAAATACATACAGTGTTAACTAAAGTATGGAGGCCAACATATATCTGAATAAAAAAAGCCAAGGACTCCTGTTAATTTCAATTAGTGATGCAATTCACTCTCACCTTGTACATTCTTCAAATACCTGTACTACTTCAGCGTGATGAAGAATCTACAAATGCATGAATCTACAATGCATATATTTTTTCCCCAGCAAGGCAAGAGTTTGTGATCAGAAAGAAAACTGATAATCAATTGTGACAGAATATGGACAAACTTGAGTTATTCTGTAATTATTGCCCTGTTGCTATGAAATGCTGTCTCCTGTAGAGCAGTTATAAAAGGCTTGACTTGACCAGCTATCAAAGACTTTCTAAAGAATGACAATGGAGTATTAAGTTTTCTAAGTATGTAGTCTCAGCTCTCAGGGGTCCACATTAAGGATCCAGGGGAATATTTGGCATCTGACTGAATTTTGGTAAGAAGCAAGATTTCAGGAAATCATTCATTCTTGGTTCCAAATGTAACAGCTCAAAGTAGGTTTCTACTATCAATTGCCTTAGAGAATGATAGGACTGACCACCTACGATACACTAAGAGAGATCAGAGAGGCATTGAGGGAAGGCAATACAGTTGTAATAGCAGATAACCATGAATATGAGACAAATCTCACACTGGGACACAAAGCAGAGAAGAAACTTTTAATGCTACAATAATCATTTAATGGAGAGCTGGTTAGGGAAACTATTAGGAATGCAGCCTCAGACTTAGTATTGAATAGTATGCAGGATCTTGTTCCAAATTTTTCTACTGAAAGGCATGCTAATAATACGTTCAGATTCAATATCCCTACAGGAGTTACAAAAGCCAGAAAATCCACCACAATTGTATGTGACTTCCAAAGGAAAATGACACAGAAATGAGAGAGCCTATCAAAAAGAAGATAAAAAGAACTTCTAAAAGAATTAAATCCCAGGGACACCATGTACATTGCTGAAAGAAACCATATCGAAAACACGGTACTAGTGCACATCACTTATTAAGAAAGGCTTGATTAGAAGTTAAAAGAAAATCACCTTGATGACACAGGCTAAGAGCAGCTTTAAGAAACAAGAAAAAAGCAACAAAATTCACTCATTGAAAAAGCTTAAGTTACTCGATAACAAAATGTGTCTTGTAGTCAACTAACTCAGCTATGGTTTAACTACGTTATACAGTAATGCATTTAAAAAACCACCAAAACCAAACAAGCAGTGTTGACTTGTGCAAACTAAGCGTTTTCTGAATAATGCTGTAAATACATAGTGATTATGACAACAATGCTAAGGTCTCATCACATCAATGGTGCTCTACTTTTCTGTGGCTACATCTGAATTCCTTCTCTCCTGACAGAACTAAGTGATCTATGTCAGCAAGAAGTGTATATCAAGAAACTCTGTCATAGATGCAAATCCTGGCATTCATAACATAGCTGTTACAAAGAAGTTTCTGAGTGTACAAACAAGCAAATCTTCCTTTATTTGTTTCAGGTTTCCCCCTACAAGTTAGTGACAAAGTCAAGAATGGCAAAAGACAATGAAGAAAAAAATGTAAAACTATTATGTGTACATATAGAAGTATCTTTGACAGAAACAAGTACACCATTAGTGTAACTAAACAGCTTCAGTACAAAGTTCTCCTAACAAGTATTTGGGAAGGAAAAGAAACAGTGACAACAGATGATCTACGTCAGATCTGCGCTACATGACAGCAGCTCCATCAAACTGAGAATATGTATTTAAGCATTACACTTGAGTAGAAGGTATTATTATAACTGAAGGTACAGATAGAAAATTTCTTGCGGTATTTCTTTGTTTAATTCAACCTAAGTCTTTGTAGCAGTGACAGCAGAAATCATAATGGAGCAGTGCAGTTACCTGCACATGCAATCTAAGCTTATTCCCTTTGCTTAAATTGGCTCTTAAAACAAGTTACTCCATGGACATGTAGCATCCTGATCTTGGAGATAATTTCAGAAAAACACAGAGAGCTCTGCACATGAAAGCCCGTGATGATGTGACTTACTTGGCTTTGTGAAATTCAGTGAAATTCAGTAATGTAAACTCCTAACAGTTAATGAAAAGCTTCTCAGCAAAGAACTGAAATAAAACATAATTAAATGCAAAGAAAAAAAAAAGCTAAAAAAAACCAAACAAACAAAATTTTAAATTCTAATCACTAGGTGTCTGTCAAAATACATTTCATCTAATTAACTGCACACCCAAAGCTTGCGTCTTCTCATTGTCTGCTGTGGCACTACACTATGAATCTACACAATGCCACTGAATCACTAGCAAAACAAATAATATGTTTTATGTAGAAGCAAAGTTTGCAGGGGAAAAATACTATTTTTGTTAAACCAACTGATAGCAAATGACAGTACCTCATTAGAAGAAAAGTGTAACAGTTAATTTACAAACAGCTACAGCTACATAGACACAGAAAATTATTTAAGTTTCTGAGAATTTTAATCAATCTTCTAGGTAGTTCACAGTAGAATTTCAGTATCTTGCAAGCAGAGATACTCCCATGTACTGTGAAGACATCTCCTTGTCCAGAAGAGCTGGCAAACACAGGCTTGTTTAACAAGTATTATAGCAATCAAAGTGGTACTTCTGGCACACAGCTAGTTACTAAATGTAAGAAAAAAGACAAGGTACTTACCTATAATCACAACTGCTAAATTGCAGATCATCTCTGAGTTTTAACACTAATGAATGGAGTTCTCTCACTATATGAGAATGTAGTGCTAACCTGAGGACTGATAAGCAAGTATGGAGAGATTTAACAGGCTTCCTGTTTCTGAATTAATAAAATTACTTCAACATAATTAGTAATACATTTACTTCACTTTATTTGCAAGGCTAAGAAGGGCACGAGTGCAGTTTTAAATCCTATGTTCTCCAAAATTTAGGCACTTTACTTAAGAGTGCAGTGAGTTGCTATCTGCATACAAGAATCTTCACAGTTGAATAGGAGCAACCACTCCATTTTTTAAACTACCATAAGAACACTGAAGACAAAAGAACAGAAGACACTACCCTCACTTCATACATCTTGGCAAGACAACTTGCCTAGCTTGCAAGAGAAACATGTTCAGCTCTCTCCTGAACCTGAAGAGACTAAATCTGCATTATTGATACCCTTCACACCCTTGCAGACTGTGACACTCACTAGTTTCTGAAAATGTATTGATAAGAAATTACAAAAACAAACAAACAAAAAAAAAACCCAAAAGAAATCAAGAAAAACTGAGGCAGGGTAGCAAGAACACAGCAACATAGCTAGCTAGACCTAGGGAAAGTATGAATCAGAGAAGACAGGAATTATAAATTGCATTACTTCCCCTGGAGATTATTTACAGATTCTTACCTTGGGACACAATTCACTAAGGAACACTTGCCCAAGAGTCAGTTTGGATTTCTCTGAAACACAGTAAACCAAATAAGAACCTAAAGATAAAGTTCAGTATCTGATGCCACGTGTTTTACAAACTGACTGTATGAAACCACACCAAGAATGTGAGAATGTAAAAGGCTCAACAAATAACTGAACCAATTTTTGCCTTTTTTATAAGAAAAAAAATAAATTACTATCATCACCTTCTCTGTTCTTTCTTACCTGTCTGTATTCAACAACTTGTTTGATGATTTAGTTTGCATTTAGTTTGCAAGATTTCCGGGATGAAAAACTTCCTCTTTTCATAGTTTGGTTTTTGTTGTTGTTGTTGTTTTGGGTTGATTTTGTTTTCTATATGTTTCATTTTTTAAGGTCTTGGCCATTACAAAATCTTATAAGCGTCAGAATAAATCAAATTCAAAACCCCAAAATTAAATGGCTGTGACAAAAATGCACATTTGGGTTAAAAAGGCAGGATGTAAACTAAGAAAAATCCTCAGTAAATTGGCTTGGCATTGATGTAGTCTTTAGCCCTTTATTCTAGTCCACAAGCTGTTCCCTAATATAGAGAATTTATCAAGAAATATGCTCAAAGTAGTAAGACAGTCACATGATGCAGCTGTAGAGAGACATAAAAGCTTGTCTATTCTGCTGAAAGAGCTGTCATGAGATAAGCAAAGAAAAATAGCACAAAGAATTATAACTTTGCTTGTACCAATTTCCTCAGAATCTCTTTTTTTAAATCCATTACACTGAAAGACACTATTAAAGCTGTAGTTACATCTTCTGATTTGAGAAAAATGCTTAGAGCAGGAGAAAACTTGCAAAGCATTGAAGCGATAAATAATTTGACTTACAAAAAAAAAGGCACAGGATCTGAACAAAACAATCTGTATAAATTTAATTAATTGGAAGCTAAGACAAAAAAAGAATGGCAAAGAAAATCTCAGTTTCCTTTTCTTAAAGGAGGGTAGAGTCCAGAATTAGGTTAATTACTGATCAAGGAAAAGGCTCCAACATTTTATTAGCCAAATGCTTCACTATTATACAAGAGCATGCATTGCATCATATTGTGGTTCAACTCTGCTACTGGAAAATTAATTCTAGCTATCTCATTAAGGATCTTACTCCTTGTGCCCACATGTTATCCATCACAGCAGAAACAACATTTACTATAGGAAAGCAAGAGAATGAAGCATTTTTCAGAAAACAGACATCCTTAAAAGCAGAAAAAGACTAGTACTGTTAATTGAGAGGTAAACTGAAAAACGCAGATGCACATTTGCAGATCACAATTATGAATCCCTACCAAAAGCATTCTATGAGACTGTATTCTGAAATGTAGGATTAAGAATAGAGATTTTAAAATAATCAGGAAACGGATTAAACCTGAATTCAAAATTTAATCTTTGGAATGAAGAAAACAAAACTCTTTCTGAGAAGCAGTTTACCAGAATTCTCCCTTTTTCTCTGTCAAAGATTCATTACATGCCAACATACAAAAAAAACTTGACAACCATTCTCCCCCAACTGCTGTTGCCCCATCTGTAATGTTACTATAGAAGTGCAAATCTCTCAAGTGTCCGTCTACCTGGTCTCCTACCTTCACAATGTAATGACCAAGCAGGATTGCTCTCCAGGATCAGCAAAGCTTATATCTGTCAATCCTTTGCGTGCACTATTCCATGCAATGAAAACAACTCCAAACAAATTAAAAGCTTTAGCACCAACATCACAGATTTTGCTGTATAAGGATTTAAGAACCTTGTGTTTCACATTGTTTATTCATGCATACACCAACTTTAGGACACTGCACAGAACTGCATGAGTATCAGCAACAACCTCTGAGGGTGTCAGAGGACTGCTAACAAGTGAAAATAATTAATATATCATTTTAAGAATGGATTTGCATAAATCAGATTTAAATTTTGTCCATACAAATCTCATGGAGTTCCCCCACACTTTATATATATATAAGAAGTAAAGTTGTCAGTGGCTGAAATAATTACTGTTTTAACCTCACATAACATTTTATTACTATTTTTTAAATGACATACAACTTAAAATGTCCTTATTATCTTCCAGTTATTGTTGCTAGTAACTATTTAGAACAAAGCACTTAAAAATGGCACGGAAAACCAAGGTTTTAGATTTGAAAGATACCTGCTCTGCGCTGTATATAGTTGTAATAAAAGAAAAACAAATGTTGAGTTGACTGAATGCATGCGCTTATGACTTGTACGCACACAGTTCCTCATACCCACCTACTGAATAATTGTATTTAGAACAGTGATGCAAAATTTAAAGTGTTTTCAAAACCACAATTTTTTTTTTTTCTATCAGGACATAAAGTAACACATATTGCTTCTGGCCCTTTAAAAAAATAATCTAGGCTATATGCAATTTTTAATATGTTAATATCTCTGCATATTCTAATAATAGAATCAAGCAGGCAGATAAAATAAAATTGATAATCACAAACAGCAGAGAGATCTCATAGTATTGCCATTCCTTACAAGCCAAATCTCTAGATGGAAAGAAGCCGTCCCCTTGCAGGGAAGCTTTCTGATGACCACTAGCCAGAAGAGATTCAGACCTTACAATTCTGGAACAAAAGAACTTGCTGAATCACAATACAAGGCCTGATGTTTCAAGGGAGAACTGCCAATCCAAAATGACAATGCAGCCTCCCAGGGATGACATGAACCTGGTCAGTAGCTCCAGTCAGAAGCTTTTATGAACTTGGAATTGCTATTACAGCTCAATATTTGCAAAAGTGTTATGAAGTTCCTCCTGAGAAAGGAAGGCTGTTTGTTTTACTATCCCCAGTGTATTCACAACTTCAGCACTTAATCTGTTCAGAGACAAGATATTGCCCAAGTCCATGCTGCAAAATAACAGATTACAGTAAGTAAAAACAATTGGAAATCCATAACTTAAAAGATCTTAATTTCATTCCTGAATAAACACCCTCCCCAATTTTTTGTTCAAATATCATAACCATTGTTTATTTGTCTTATAGTAACAAACACATTTTGAAAATTCCTCATAATGTTATCCTTGAAAGTCAGGATGCTGTATGTCTCCTTAAAATTTTGAAGAAAAAAAGAAAAAAAATTTACATAAGAGTAATGTTATCATTTCCAAAGCAATTTTAAAGGAGTAAGTCAAAACATTACTCTGCAATCTGTTACATAATAAGAACGATAAATTACATACATTACCATAAAATCATAATCCTATTGCAATTGTATTTTATAATGGAGCCCAATTTTCTCTAAATTGAGATGCTGTGCTGACTAAAATGAAATTTAAATCAGATGACAGATGATTTCTGATACACATGCACAATAAGAGAAAGTATGCCACCCACAAACAATTTTCATGTTTGAAACATAACAACCAGCTTGTAAATATGAATCAAGATACATTCTTCAAAAAAAAAAAATAGAAAATGTGATTACAGAGATGATAATGTGCTGAAAATGCCAGCCATGGATTACCACCTTCTTAAAACTGAAGGCTGAGGTAATTATATGATGCAGAACTCATTAGAAACATTAGTAGTAGAAAGACTTCTATGAATCCAACATTTTAGAAACTGAAGGACAATTTGAACAATCTACTGATCTTCCAGCACATTTTTTTATGGGGAAAGATATTCTACGTGTTTTCCTTCTCTTTCCAAATATATTATTTTACCAGAAAACTCTGTGCAAGTCACCAATTCAGTAAGCTTTTAATCATTTGAAAGTATAAATATTTTAATTAACGACAACCCATGGGATACAGTAGTGACCACAAGCTTATTTCCTTGCATGTAGAATTATGCTTTAAATGTGATATAGTTTATGACTCTCTTGCTTCACTGATTATAGAACAGCAGCTCACTTCTCTCCGTGGAACTGGTGTCAGAGGAGGAGACCATTACTTCAAGAGCAACAGGAGAATCTGCCCCTTGAAAGGAGCTGCACTGCAATCACACCAAAGGCAGCTTTGGGGTTTACGGGTTTATGAAATGGAGGTCTTGCTTAACCAACCTGATCTCTTTCTATAACCAAGTGACCCGCCTTGAAGGGTTTGAATGCACCCTGAGTAAGTTTGCAGACAACACCAAGCTAGGTGGGAGTGTTGAAATGCTTGAGGGTAGGAAGGCTCTACAGAGGGACCTGGACAGGTTGGATTGTTGGGTCAAGGGCCAACCGTATGAGGTCAATAAGACCAAGTACTGGGTCCTGCATTTCAGTTACAACAAACCCAGGCAATGTTACAGGCTTGGGGAAGAGTGGCTGGAAAGCTGCCCAGCAGAAAAGGATGTGGAGGTGCTGGTGGACAGCCTGCTTAACATGAGCCAGCAGTGTGCCCAGGTGCCCAAGGCGGCCAACAGCATCCTAGTGTGGCCAGCAGGAGGAGGGAAATGTTCGTGCCTCTGTACTCTGCACTGCTGAGGCCTCACCTTGAGTAGTGTTGAGTTCCAGGCCCATCACTGCAAGAAGGACATTGAAGTGCTGGAGCGTGTCCAGAGGAGAGCTACTAAGCTGGTGAGGGGTCTAGAGAACGAGTCAGATGAGAGGCTGAGGGAACTGGGCGTGTTTAATTTGGAGAAGAGGAGGCTGAGGGGAGACCTCACTGCTTTCTACAACTACCTGAAAGGAGGTTGTAGAGAAGTGGGTGTTGGCCTCTTCTCCCAAGTGAATAATGACAGGGCCAGAGGAANAGGGACAGAGGATATAGTCTGAAGTTGCAGCAAGGGAGGTTCAGATTAGATATTGGGAAGAACTAACTTTACTGAAAGAGTGGTCAGGCACCGGAACAGCCTGCCCAGGAAGGTGGTTGCATCACCATCCCTGGAGGTATTCACAGGAGAACTGGAGAGGACTCTGTCAGGAAGTGTAGTGACAGGACAAGGGATAATGGCTTTAAATTGGAACAAGGGAGATTTAGATTGAATACCAGAAAGATGTTCTTTACTGTGAGGGTGGTGAGACAATGGAACAGGTCGCCCAGAGAAGTTGTGGACGCCCCATCCCTGGAAGTGTTTAAGGCCACGCTGGATGGGGCTTTGAGCAACCTGCTCTAGTGGGCGGTGTCCCTGCCCATGGCAGGGGAGTTGGAACTTGATGATGGTGAAGGTCCCTTCCAACTCTAACCATTCTAAGATTCTATGATTCAAATATGTGCACTTCAGGGCATGCTCTAGTGGCCAAGATTGTAGGGGATTTTTGTATGTGTATGGTGGGACTCGGTGATCTCAGAGGTCCTTTCCAACCATGATGATTCTGTGATTTATCCACATGGAGGAAAATCCTGCCCCGCTTTAGCCTGTGGATGACATTATCTTTCTCAAATTTTGAGGAACAATTCTAAGAAGGCTTTAACCAGAAAAATTTTCATACCTGAGATGGAATTTTTGGTCAAAGCCACAATTTGCTAAGCTATACAAATTTTCACAAATGAGGCATTCAGTTAGGCTATCAAAGAACCAGAAAAAAAGTTTCTGTTATAATTTCTAAAGGAAACTGAAACAGTTTTTGGCATCTAAATTGAATGACCTCATTTTATAAATACTATCTACCATGAAACAGCTTTCGCTTCACACACGTGCATTTCCAAAGATAAGTTACCCAGCTCCTGATAAAACATTAATATATTTATAAAATATTGGAAACATTCTTGAGGATAAGAATATTTTTGTCTATACTCTAAGTAAAAACACCAAACAAAAAAAACTTAGAGCACAAAATTTCTTATATTCTAACCTTAGAATAGATCACACAATTATATATTAGAAAACTGTTAGATTTGCTGAAAAATGAGTTTACATAAACTCACAATGTTTTTTAAAACATCAGTTTCCTATGGAAATGAAACCATATTTTAACAAGGTTTTTAATATAGATTTGTCATGGCAGACTATGACCTTTAATCTCCATTGTTTTTAAACATATTTCTTATCAAATACTTAATGTCATATTCACGTGTAAAGAAAGCTAGAATGCTTGAGTTAAAGGGAATAATTAAATTCTATTTTTTGCAGCTTTCTATCTTTCAAAGTATTCCATAAATTGCAACAGCTATGACAGTTATGAGGGTCTTCAGGAAAGTCCTTTCTTACATGCCCTCAAAACGTACTTTTGTTCTTTACTCAAGTCCTATTTCATTCAGCACATAGCCTGGGAACCATACAGAGATAAAAATTATGGAGAGTGGGTGGTCAGAAACTTTCATTTACAGTCCTGCTGTGAACACCATATATGTCAGTTCTCCTGGGACAGAATGGGAAATGAAGCCAGTGACATTAAGGCACACTGAAGACAGGAAAGTACTGATGTTTTCTCTGTTTCAGTATGCTTTGGAGATAGCTACTCCAAATCCATGCATTGGAAGAGTAGAAATTTCTGTTTCATAGATTGGAATAATAGGGTGAAAAAGCTTAACTCCCATTATGGAATTATACTCAACGCTTTTACCCTCAGCGCTTTTACCTTCAACCATTTAAAATGACTAATCCTTACAGAACCTCCGCAAAATTACTACTTATTGGTACTGTAAGATGCTAAATTTCTATCACTCACCTCCATGAAGTCAAATTAATTGAATCAAGGTAATATTGCAAATGTAAATCAATTCCAGATGCGTTAACCTGACCTTAACAAATCTTTTGGGGAAGAGATATTTCACAAGTAAGAAGGTGCTTCGATAATCAAGAATTTTTATATCATGCAAATTAAGCCAACACATGGGCTTCACACACAATGTATATGAATCCAAAATTTAGAACTACTATATAGGATCAGGAAAACATGATTTTATGCCAAATGAGTAAAACCAGAGGATATATATCAATAATATACCAGCGTTCATGATGTCTCCTCATTTCATGTCCATATTAAGGATTTAAAATCCATCGCACAGTTCCTGGTTAAGCAACAGAAGCCACACACGTGGAGAGTATGTAAACAATTCTATCATGAAAAACAGCTGCTTTGACAAACTATCTATATAAACCATTAACATAGACTCATCTATTTCACATGCATATTGTGATTCAGGGAAATGAAGTCTAGCAATATCTTAAGTAGACTAACATTCACATTAAAATAGATAATTTCTTGAGCAGAGTAAATTTTTGATTCATCCTTTTTGTCTTCTCAGTTACCCATGTAACAACTTGTAAAAACTTAGTATTGATTCCACACTGATGAAAATCTGAGAAATGAAATACTTGACATTTAAAGATAGACTGTAAAAATTAGCCTTTTGCTACCTATCTTCTTGCCTATTTTCCTCTTCTAATTCATCCTTTTCCTTAAATATCAGAAGTCGGATTTTTACATATCTTAATTGCACTTAAAGCAATTAATCAGCTATGTGATACTATGAGTCTTGAAACAGAGCCTGTCACAGCATTACACATATAATTCCATTCAAAATAGACATGCATGCCCATGTATTTGAAAAGAGCCACTATATCCTAGTTTGCCATGGTCAAAATAGGTCAGATAGGTCAGATTTTTTCCTGATGGTATTCTAGAAAGTCAAGCTGCATACCTGGCAGTCATTTCTATAAGTACTACCTAAAATACCCTACAGTGCAGTCATCCTACATTAAAGATACACCATTTATTCCCCAGAATAAATTAGTGCAATGAATAAAGAGTCAAGCATTTTGAAGCCATTCACAATACATTCACAGTAACCTAACCATCTTGAAATCACACTATAGATCTTTGTATTACAACAACATAAATCATGTCAGTAATAATTCCTACCCTGAGACCTGATCAGAAGCTTACTGAACCAGTAACCTTAGACAAACTTTACTGAGGTTTGAACCAGGGCCAGCAATGTTGCCAGCATACACAGTATCACTGTGATACGTCCTTATTTCTTAATATCAAAGATTTTTACAGTGTCCTTTGATCTAAAAAAATAAGTTAAAATGTACTCTATTTCTACACAGTGAGTGTCTGTGTATGTGTAACACAATATATTAGAAGTTGCTGTATTTAGAGGCATGACAGCAACAGAAAAAATAGATATTTTTTTCTCAAAATTTTCACAATATTGCCCAAGCTGTCTTTAAATACTAGAGAAACATGGGACATTTTTCAGACTAACTTTGTTTAAGCTTTAACCAACCCATTATTTGCACTGCTGATATTCTCCCCTTGAAAAAGAGCACCAAACAGCCCTTCAAAATGTGGATTTATCTTGAAGATGTTTATCTTGGCAATGCACACATACACACATGGAGTCATGGAATTGTAAGAGTTGGAAGGGACTTGTAGAGATCATCTTGTCCAACTCCCCCGCTGAAGCAGGATTGCTTAGAGCACGTTACTCAGGACTGCATCCAGGCGGATCTTGTCTTGAAAATTTCCACAAAGGTTTTAAGTTACTCTAAATAGTATGACTGTAAAAATTAAAAAAAAAGCCTATCATGAAGACATTGTTCAAAGACTAAAATACTTCATGTAAGAAGTATACATACATATATATATATATATATATATATACACACACACACATATATTTCACTCCAGAGGCTAAAAACTATCACAGTGAAATCAAACCATAGACCTACATTCCAAGGTAAAGACTTGTGTCCTTTCAATACATTACTTATAAACAAAATGGAACAGTTATAAATCAGAACTTGAACTATATTTCCTACAGTGGAAAAAATTAAAAAAAAATTAACTAGAGAACCAAAATTAAAGATGCTAGTGTAGTGTAAATATTTATACTAATGTTACTTTCCTTCCTGTGACTGTATATAGCTTCTCATTACCATGCTAATATGAATGAGGACATATACTAACTTCATTACTTTCAAAACACCTGGATAATTTAGCTCTAGTTTTCAGTGTAAATTTACGCTGATGTGATCACACATATCAAGATTTATTGATTTGTTTTCATTAGTGTAATCTTTGACGAGTTTAAGGTCCAACAAATAAAAACCAACCAAATTCAATATTGAAAAGCACCCAAACATATATTTTGGTTAATCTGCAAGTACACTAGTATTTAGTCTCCCACCAAATCTAGGAAAATTATAATTTATTCCTGGAGAAGCCATAAATGTCATTTATACCACTCAGAAGACTTTAGTGTTTTATGGACACACACACACACACACACACAAAAAGGAAGATGGAACCGGAATTTAGTTCTGTGCACTACTAATGGTATTAAATTTCCAGCGAAGCCAAACAATTAGCAGAGCATGTGTTTTTAGAACAGTTTAAAAACTGAACTAACATGAAATTTCAGTTGGAAACTGAAGAGATTTAAATGTACTTCTCCAAATACATTTATAGACACATACAGAATATGCCTCACAGTAATCAATACTCAACTTACACTTTAATGTCTTTAAAAGACAGACCACTTTGCTTTTGGAGTAAGCAACTCTGTACTAGACTTGTTGCAGCCACTCTGCCAAGTGAAATTTTCCATTTAAGTAATGGCTTGATACATAGATGAAAATAAACCCAAAAGTGTAACTATCTTGAAAACATCACCTGTTTGACCCTTATCCTAAAGGCCATCTAGATTTGTGTATGTGACAGCTATTCTAAAATAATTATAATTTCAGGCACTATATCATAGTTAATGCGGAGGAATTCATAGGTATTTAACATCCTCACAGGAAAACCTCATTATGTTTTTTTCCTTTATAGCAGTCCTCTGGGATGTCATTTAGAGAAATAAAATATTTTTCAAATCCACTACATTTCACGGTATGTAAATTAATCAATTTCAGTATTAAAAAAAAAAAATAATTACATGACATAATATTATTCTACCTTGCATTGCATTGCTTTGCCCCTAGAAAAAAAATCTCTTTTCTAGGGACAAAAAGAAAAGCTCCCCGAAAACAAAATAGACTTGAACTTTCTATTTGTATCAGTACTTTCTTTTATCATCACTGCAGTTGATCAAAATTTTTCTGCTACTTGAACCCTTTAAATGAAAAAGCCAAGTAGATATCCAGATTTTCTTCTAACCAAATGCAATTTACATTTTTGAGATTCACTATTTAGAACAAAAAAATAATTTGAATCCCCTAATTTTTTTAAGAAGCATTCATAAAAATTTCAGAGTAGAAAATGTGTGAATGCAAGTTGTATAATTTGAAAAGAAATAGCACTCAAATTGGAGTAATTCTTATTCTTTGCATGGATTTACAAATATTTTTTAAAACAGTGAGCTATGGTTCACTTGATGAGCTAGACAAGAAGTAAACAATAGCCTACACTTCTGTTTTGCAACTTCAGACATTTCCCAGACATTATTACTCAATGCAACATTAATATTAATCATGTCAATTTGAATTAGACTAGTATTACACTGATTTGAGTTACATATGTTATGGAGAGTTAAAAATCACTATTATACACATTTCTACTTCTTTAATCTTTATTAGAGCTTCCAACTGTTGACTTTGTAAAGTTTTAAATACAATCTTTATTAGATAACCACACATAGAAAATATACAAATGAAATATATCAAGTGTCAGAAATTCAAAACTGCATATTTTTACACAACTTAAAAAGGGCAGACACAGATAGTTGCAGATCTTCAAAAGATAATATAATCCAAGATTGGAATCCAGAGTCACTCCACACACACACTTCTATTGCTGGTAATTACTAAATAATTGGCACTATGTATGTTCCAATTCATTTGTTATTTCTGAACAGTCAATTGCCCTTCTGCTATTAATTAAGCCCATTTTCACAAGGGCTTCTATCAACAACTTTTGCCATGACAGCATAGAGATTTTATTAGCTCAGTACACCAAAAATAGTATGTGGCATATGTGACACCTAAACAAAACCAAACAGAAAAATCTGAAACAAATTACAAGTCACCCCCCTAAACAAATAAATATTGTGTGCATTAAAAAGATTACATACCACAGGTATTCATATTCAGCTCACCTACTCCTTTATTGCAAAATTATCATCCTTACATTTAGACAGATATAGTTTGCTCTGAAATCTAGCGTTTTTCCTTTCATAATATTCAAGAAACATTTTCTCGATTGAATTCTGTTGTATCTTTATTTGCTTCTTATTTTTCTTCACTAGCGCATCCTGACAGATATATAAATCCCTCCACTTTCTATATTTATTTTTAAAAGAGATGACCACGTTTATTCTCAGAATTTTAAAACCTGTAATGAGAAGTTATCTAGCTTAGAAATATTAGTAACACTTAGAAATACTAATTGGGTTTCAATTCTGATTTTAATAATGGAGGGGACAAAACTGACTGCAAGATGATTAACATGTATTTGTTCCTTTCCAATGGTAAGCTTCCATTTAATTCCATACAGAACAACATAGAGCTAAAAGTTTCGTGCATAACAGCCAGGTGAAAGATGATACAAAGGAAAAACATTTAAAAGGAGTGGAAATATTAATGGATATAAAGAATTTCATCTGGTAAGTAAAATAGAACCAGAGAACCAAGGAGAGCCAGATTGCCCAGGAAGGTGGTTGAGGCCCCTCCCTGGAGATATTCAAGGTGAGGTTTGACAAGGCCCTGGGCAACCTGGTCTAGTTGGGGGTGTCCCTGCTGACTGTGCGGAGGTCAGATTAAGTGACCTTTGGAGGTCCTTTCCAGCCTGGACCATTCTATGATTCTATAACCTTGCAACTTCAAGTCAATCCACTGCTTCCTGTGATGTATAAAAACCATACTTGTCTTGGATCTGATATTATTGTTCGTATACTAATTATTGAACTGTATAGTTATATAGTTAATATCCTTAACATACACAGGTAAATGGTAGCAGAACCAATTCCCCATTGACTGAACACTGTAAAAAAAGTTCAAAAGAGCATCTGTGTTCAGTTATAGTTCAGAAGCTTGAACAACATTTACCAGCACCACAATTCATCTTGAGATGCACAACACAGACGTTTAGCAGTTTTCCCCAGAGGCAACAGTGCCAAAAATAAAATCCAGGGATTTCTCTCAGCTGCCTAACAATATAATATTTGAGATCTTAAATATTTCCATCTACACATTCTCAGGAGGCATCTCCACCATCTTCCCTGACAGCACTACCCAAATTCTCAGGCTCTCATCTTTCATCACCTTTCTTTCTCTGCATACACTCTTTCACTAAACCCTACAGCTGCTTTCTTTTAAGCCTATCCCCCTTTGTCATTCTTTCTGTTAAAATACTCATCCCTCTGTCAGCCTGTCTCGAAAATAACATTTTCCTTCTGGTTTGCTTTCTCTGGTTCATCCAAGACTCCTCTCTTCACCTAGTTCCCCAACTACAGTTTTTAGAAGACTTTCATTTGCTTACCTTGCTGGCTGTCCACTTACCATACCCAGTCCAAGCAGCTAACAAATACATTTCTGTGTTATAACCCTATTGCATTTTCTTTCTACACAACATCCCTGAAGTGTACCTTAAAATGAGGCTCCCAAGACTTCCAGTCTGCAGTGAAAGAAAGCCTGCTCCAGTCTTCCTCCTTCTACAGTGAAAGACCAGGGAGTCAACCAACAGACTGGCTTAATTTGGTTGTATCAGAATCATAGAATCACAGAATCATTTAGGTTGGAAAAGGCCTTCAAAATTATCAAGTCCAGCTGTTAACCTAACACTGCCAAATCCACCACTGAACTATGTCTCTCAGCACCACCATCTACACATCTTTTAAATACCTCCAGGGATTATGTCTCAAGTAATGGTTAAAATAACCATCATCATGGTTTATCAGTGTCTGTAACCCATTTAGATCTGTCAAGTCCTTGAAGCACTCCATTGTTGTTTGACACATTCCTGTACGAAGTTTTAGCTATGTATATAGCTGTGATGTAGTTTCTTTCTGCAGTCATATGAAGATGACTTTTGCTGCTCTGTTGTTGAACGTAGCAATAACACTGTCATACCAGAACACACAATAGCTGGGTAAGCACTTCATAACTCTATTTAGACAAACATTTCATACTAGTTACATAACACAGGCTTCCCGACAGCAAGTTCTAACCAGTTTTATCATACCAAGAAAACAAGAGTAATCTATGCAACTAGCCATGATTGAACTTAATACCTGATTGTATGTGAATTGATTATGGCAGAATAAGGCAATTGTATGGAGACTGGAGTCTTTCCAGTCAGCACTTTAACTACTGAAAATAATTTGGAATAGGACAAGCACCATCTGTCTAGGCTAAGAACACTGACCAGAAAGCATAGATGACAAACATAAAGGAAAGCAGCAGAAAAGTTAGTTCACTGTGTTCAGAGAAACCTCTATGATAGTTACTCTCCTGTATAAATGCTAGGTCTTGTTCTAGAAAATACCATAGTTAAGACAATGAAAATGTAACTTTTCCTTCTAAGCAGCCTTTCAAGGCTGAAAACAATGCAAATCACACTGTTGTTTGTTTTTGTTGCAAAACTTGACTATTGATAGCAGTTAGCCTCCTCTTTATCAGACAGATGAGAGTTCATAGAACAAGTTTTTCAGGGAAGCTGCATGATCTTCACTCATAAAGGACACTCAAAATTCACCTGGAGAAGCACCTCCTCTGGCCAATGCCATGTTGAACACAAGACTGGACTTGGGACCTCCAGAAGTCCCTGCCAACCTGCTTCAGTCTATGATTCTGTGATAATTGCCTTAAGTAGTTGATGTTACCCATCTCACTACCAGCATCCATGATATTTGTAGTGTTTTTGTCTTTTCCCTTCACTTGAGGGGAATCAGACACCAGATTTTCCTCATACTGATGCAGAAACAAGTCAGAAATAATTCATCTACATAGAGATGCAATTTTACAAAAAATTCTGATGGCCTCTAATCTTAGTTTTTCAAAAATTTTTAGAAATCTGTTGTTAAGAATCTCTTTCACCTACAATAGCATTTCAGAAATACCAAGTCACAGATATTACTGGAAAAAATGAATCAAGCTTCAAATTGTATCAAACACTTCCATACTGGAATATCTGCTTGGCTACCTAGTGTGTTGGGTTCATTTTTTTACTTCAGCTCTGTGGGTCTTTTCAGCAGCTTCTGAATTTTCAGATGTTCTCTATAAATTATTTCTTCCTTCAACAGGGTAACTGTTTCTTTGGGGAAAACAGTACAGCTAAACAAACAAAATAAATTGGAACAGTATCAATAGAATAAAAAATGTTGAACATAGTTTTGGTGACAATTTCAACACAATGAAATCCTTAAAACAATGTTTTCCCTGGCCCAACACATAATTAACCTCCAAAAGTTTCTCAGTCTGAATTAACCAACGCGTAACAACAAGTCATTGTACCGTAAGAACATACTTCTGAACTGTCACATACTGATAACAAGTACCACAGCTTTCCTGTACAAAAGCCCAAAGTGAATTAAAAGAACAAGCTCTTTTCTGTTTTTCTGTTTTCCTTCTGTAGCATTAGGTAATCAGACATCAATTTATTCTTCCACAACTCTATGCATCAATTGTTTGTATGAAATATATTGCCAGTAGAGACTTTCTTTTTAGATTATATTAAAGGGCAAGAACGCTTTCTTTCATCTCCTCAGTTTGCTATCCATAGAGCAGCTTTAAAGAGTCTGTCTAAACTCAAAGGGAATCCCTGTCTATAACAGAAAACATAAAATTAGTCTTTGGCAGAAAGCACTGCCATCTTCTTCCTTTCAATAACAATGTAATCAAAGAGATTGGTGCAGGTTTCTTGGTTAACCATAACCAGGATTCATGCAAAACCTATTCAAGTACATACCCTGCACATCTATTCCCATGCAAATTTGAAGCTTGAGAACTTGGAAGTATATTTTTCAAGCTTGTTGAAATCAACAAAAACACCTCACATGGACTGTTAGCAAACTTTGGGAAAAGACAGACAACTTGCTACTACTGATGCAATTTTGTAATGATCTTAACACTCTCCTCTCCCACTATCCTCCCAGATTTTATTGCCTTTATGTTTAAACACTGCCAGGGAAGCTGGGAGGGGTAGAGAAAAGAAAGAGGGAGGAGAAAGGGAAAAGATAAAAAAATACTCAAAATTTTAATGAACTTAATAAATCAGTTTGTTGCAGCTCTGGGGGAAAAAAAAAGAGAGAGTAAAGAGGTTTTGACCTCTTGCTTGAACAGGCACTGCATGGATGAATTTGTATTCTTTCCTTTTCCTCCCCTGAAGTAAATACATTAGTTCCATAAACATCAGATCATAAATTTCCTATTTCACACATCTTCAACTGTAACTTAACAAAAAACGTAATCATTTTCTTCAAATTCAAGTGCACATACTGAAGATCTGAACGACATACTAAGTCGACCTGTGTAAAGGTCAGTACGTACAGTAGTAAAGCATCTCTTCCAAAGTCCTACCCTATGTTTGAAAGTTAAACTTTCATAACCTCTCATCACACAAATTGTCATCCCCCTTTCTGCACAACTCTGAGTAACTACTGTTGTATTTGTTTAAGATTATCTTAAGACTGTCCAGGACTGATTTAAAACATACACATTTGGGGTGAAGCTGAGAGAGCTGGGATTGTTCATCCTGGTGAAAAGAAAGCTCAGGGGATTTAATCCATCTGTCTAAAAACATGATGCTGGGAACTAAAAAAGACAGACTCTTGTCAGTGATGCCCAGTCACAGGTCAACAGAAACTGAAATACAGCAATACCCTCTTAAACATAAAAAAGCTTTGATGTGGTGTCATTGATATCCCTCTGCTCCTGACCCCTGCACAGACTTCTGTCTGTCCCCATAGTGTTGGGTGACATGCATAAGGATCAAACGCCTTAACAGGCTCTGTTGAGGCTAGTTGTGGAGTCTCTGTCTTTGGGGATGCTCAAAACCTAATGGGACAGAGTCCTCATAAGTCTGCTCAAGTTGATCCTGCTCCCTACAGGGACATTAAACTAGATGATCTCCAGAGGTTCTTTCCAACATCAAATACACCATAATTCTGTAATTAAAAGCAAATTTAAAATTACCGCAAACATTGTTCTTTAAGTTGGGAAAAGTATCCATACTTTGTTTCACTGGAGCAGGTATTCCATAATTCATCTACAGCTAAATTCTAATTTTTCTGGTTTTATCATCAAGCTTTACAAATATTATGCTATAAATCAGAGAAATAATAATAATGTTCTCCTACACACATCTTAAGACATTCAAGATATATGTAAGACATGACAGTGACACAGGAATCACATTCTTTCCTGGGTCCTCACACTACATGTGTCAACTAACATACACCTGCTGCTCAGAATGTCACCACAGCAGATAGAAAGAGGTAAGAACTGATCTTATTTTTACAGGAAATACATATGGAGACAGAAATATCACCCGCCCATTAGAATTCCCTGCCTCTAGATAATCCAAGTAAAAACATGCCTTTTAGCCCCTAACGTAGTGGTAAACCTTTATCTTCAGAAGGGAAGAAGATCTGTAGAAATTAATGAGGAAAGGTTCTGCTGAGGGAAAGGACTAGGACTTCAAAAGTGGTCAAAAAGACTTAGCTGCAGTTTTCCATTCAAGCATGATGGGAATCTCTTCAGGTATTACATTAGTGCTTTCAGCCTTTAACTTCTTCCCTCTTTCACAATCTCAAAGACAAGCAGCTTCTTTCAAAGCCCCTTTTCCCATATCTGGTGGAATCATTATGGTAAATACTGGAGTACAATCAGTTATTCCACTCCACTTTGGATGAGTTTATGTTTCATGTTTTCATGTGTCATGCAGAACACATGCAAAGGTACTCAAAGAGTGATATCAAGATCCTAGGAAACTGTACCTTGATAAAGTTACCTGGTTATGTGGTAAAACTTCTGACAAATGAGTAGGCAGGGGGGAGAAGTGGAGGGAGAAAAGGNCCACTATGAGTTATGAGTTAATACAATTAGAAAATCCGAACTATTCCAAAAGCAAGGTTGCTGCAAATTAACAATACTGCAGACTTAGATACATCACATTACATGCATATAAAAAAGAAGTCTGTCTGAATGCCAAAACATAACAGAAATGTTGCAAGCAAAGATTAGTCATGTTTGACAACTCTGTATTCGAATTGTAATATTCACAGAAAATTACAGCAGGCCTTGGCACACGTGTTTGCAAAGCTAGGAAGTGCAAAGGGAATCATTGCAATGTTTCCCAACACACAAAGAACACACAAGAAAAAGAATTCTTTGCAAAAAATCCCTTCAGTATATTAACTAAAAAAATCCATCTCCACACAGGAAAAACGTTTTGGTAGGCTTACTGAGCAAAAGACTTGTGGTTCATAAAAAAGGCACCAAATAACTTTTAACAAAATAAAGTAAAATACATCACTCAGAATGAATTCTGAGAAACAGACACATGGAACACAAGAAAGTGGATGTATGTCTAATACTATTAGCAGAAAGCCAATAAAATGTCAGGGAAAGAAATTAACTATGTGAGGAAACAAGATTGAACTCTGTTACTTTACAAGCTGCAAGGTAGAGACAGTGAAGACAGAAAGGAAAGAAAAATATAAAATGCAATAGTTTTCCCTGCTGAAAACATGGAAGACAAGAAATAAGCTTAGAACAGAGAAGAGACAAAAACTAACTAGACCTGACAGGCTTCTTTTGGTTTATAAAGGAAAGACAAAGGCAATATGGGGAAACAAGATCTACATGACAGGCTTCAGAAATCAAGGTTTACTTCACTCATTGCAACATTTTTTGAAAAGCTGGTAGTATTTTGAGTCAAAGTCAAGTAGAACTTTGTGCATAGACAAACAAAAATATGCCGTATTATTTGTACCTGAGTTTCTGCTAAATTCTAGATTCACAGATTCAGCAGTCCCTTCACAAACAGATGGACCAAGAAGAGATATACTCTGTAATTTAGGAAGCATATGCAAGATAAGCGTGAAAGTTTCACACCACTCACCAAGCATCCGAAACACGGTTACAGCATTCACTGACCAGCCATTTAGAAATCAAATGATATCTAAAATGAATTGCATACATATACAGCAACAATACTATTGCTACAGCTTGATAAGAAACACCATCTTCAGAATGACACTTCTAGGTTAAAAATAAGGTGGAGACAAAAAGTTCTCGACCTTTCAACAAAGTGTCATAGCAATCAGCAGCCATAACAGCAGATGTTCCTCAAGCTTGTGCACAAGTGGTGTGATGTCAAAGCTGACGTATGTTCTTCCCACTCTTTTGTTCCATGACAGCAAGAAAGAACTCATCGGGCCAATTATGACTTAATATCGACGTCTGAAACCATTTGTAAGAAAAGCAAAATATACTTGGGGACAGCAAATCTTACATATTACAGTTACATAACCCATAATAAAATTTTATCTCAGAGTGAAAATACACAAGTCAGTGGAAAGTAGCAACATTGTATTTAACAGTTTTCCATTGAAATATATAACAGCCAGTATTGAAAGACTAAGAGATTGATGGACAACATTGTGGTTGAAAATTGTTCCACCAGTTCACACACAGTATAGCCTCTCCTACAAAAATACTTGTAGATTCTATTAAATACCTACCAATATTCATTCTGCTTGTGAATTCCACTCATTATGTAGTAGTTAAGCTGACAAAGTCTTTGCAGAATTTCCACCTATACATTAGGCATACAAGTCAAATGAAAATTAAAATTTTCTTGATTTAGGAAAACACCCATCAATTTTCAACTATCTGTGTGCCTTTGAACTAGCTGTGGTATTTCTGAAAAATCTTTCTCTTGGTGCCTTGAGTTAGGATCTCCAAGAAGCTGTGAGCAGAGCAAATCCACTGAAAAACTCTTTTTGAACTACTAAAAGAATGAAGAAGACTCTGCTTTAAGAGCTGCAATTACAAAAAGGGAAAAAAAAAGAAAGCAAAAAACCAAAACAAATTAACAAAAAAAACCCCAAACCTGAAGTGTTGAAACACACATTAATAGATTCTCTGAATAAAGAAACAGCACCTCTCTACTGATTATATCTTTTGTTATACTTGTTATTTGAAAGACTAAATCATCAAATTCATCCAATACTATTGCAAAGTGTTTTGCTAGTGACATAGAACTCACAGGAGGAAAAGTAATTATATACACCTGGCATAATAAAAATGCTGAAGAAATTCTAAAAACATTCCAAACAATATTCTATTTGTACTGTCAGGTACAAATAAAGGTAAGCAAAAAGAAAAAATGGCACACAAAATGAAAAAAAAAAAAAAAACAAAAAACAGTAGTGCTTCAAAGGGCATAATCAAAGCTTAGCTGTTTTTGCCAGTGATTAAATAAAATTTGATGTAACATTTAGGAAATTAAATCTCGCAAGTGTTTTAATGTAACTTACTTATCCTATCCTAGTGTTATATCCTATCTGGAATCAGCAAAACAAGTGCTATCTCTGGCTCTCTTATCCAGGTATAAGTGAATATGTTCAGGTGGGGACTAGGTATTTTACAGAAACATTCCTCCTACTAGTATTCATATTACTATTATTCAGCCCTTTTCCCAACCATTCAGTATGTCCCCAAAGAACGAGTACTCACAACTTCGAAATTCTAACCATTTAATTACAAATTAAATCCAAATAACATCAAAATCTTTGTTGCCATGTGTTTTGTAACAGATTGCATTGGAGCAGCAACCCAAATTACAGTCTGCAAATCTCAACAGTCAGCTTCTCACAATCCCTTCAACTTCTTGACCCTAAGAGTCTAGGATGAACAGTGTCATTAAAACAAATCCCTCTCCCTAGTGACAGGACATGAGAAAATGGAATGAAGCTGCAACAGGGGATGTTCAGATTGGTCATCAGGAAAAGGTTGTTTCACAGAGAGGGTGGTCATTGGCTGCAACAGGGTGCCCAGGGCAGTGGTCACAGCATCAGCCCTGTCAGAGTTCAAGGTGTATTCCGGATAATGTTCTTAGTCATATAGTTACATTTTATGTAGTCCTACAAGGAGCAGAGAGTTGTACTTGATGATCCTTATGGGTCCCTTTCAACTTGAGATATCCTACGATTCTGTATTTCAAATTTTTATTAACAGCCTAGATGATGGGATGAATGTACGTCAGCAACTTCACTGATGACTGAG
This sequence comes from Nycticryphes semicollaris, assembly GCA_013400055.1. Taxonomy (NCBI): domain Eukaryota; kingdom Metazoa; phylum Chordata; class Aves; order Charadriiformes; family Rostratulidae; genus Nycticryphes; species Nycticryphes semicollaris. The sequence continues at coordinate 431,888 of VXBJ01006354.1, forward strand.
GGGAAGGGTTCGCAGAATAGGGAACATGGTTGCACTTCAGAGGAATGGCAACTGAATGGAGAAAATTTTCAAGAAAATTCAACTAAAACCAATGCAAAATACTGTAACTGGGACAGAATAGCCTCGTGCAACAGTCCAGTGTGGGAGATAGCTCATCAGACATCAGCTTTGTACAAGCAGGGTCTAGTGGACAATTTAAACACAAGTCAAAATTACAGCCTTGCAGAAACTGAATGCCAAGGTCATGCTAGACTGCGCTGGCTACAGCGGAACCAGCAAGCAGAGGGAAATTACTATTCTAATCTACATCTGCCAGACCACATCTTGAGTACTGTATTCCATTTTACGCTGCCCAGTATGAGACATATTGGTACAGTGGAGAGCCAACAAGATGGTTTGGAGCTAGAGTGTGGGATGTATAAGGAGCAGCTGAGAGAACTGGGTCTGTTGAGCCTCTAAATGAGAAAACTAAGGGAAGATCATATTGCTGTATTCAACCATTTGAAAACAGAGCCAGACTTGCTGGGAAATGCACAGCAAAAAGATGAGAGGCAATGGATGTAAACTGAAGCAGAGGGAATTCAGATTATATAAAAGGTAAAAATTGTTCATACAATCATTCACGACATGAGTCATTAAAAACTGCAACAGGTTGCCCTGAAAGAGTGGGGAATCTTCACTTTTGAAAATATCCACGACAACTAGACAAGGCCAAGAGCTGCCCATGTATGTTCAAAACAAGCCCTACCCCCGGCAGACAGCTGAACCAGATCAATTCCAGATGGTACTGTAATGCTATGGAATGAAGGGTGGAGATTGTACTGGGTCTGGCTAGGATGGAGTTAACTTTCTTCAGAGCAGCCCTTATGGTGCTGTGCTTTGTATCTGTGGCTGAAACAGTGCTGGTAACACACGAACTATTGCTGAACTGTACTAGCGCAGCACCAAGCCATTAGACTGAGGGCGAGTAAGAGGCCAGGAGGCGGTACAACCAGGACAGCTGACCCACACTGACCACATTATATGATGTCAAGCTCCGAAATAAAAGCTCAGGGCAAGGAGGTAGGGGGGACTTTCGGATATGGCATTCAGTACGCATGCAGAGACCTTGCCTTCCAGAAAGTGGTGGGACATCTGCAGAAATCAGTGAATTAATTTATTTTTTTGTTTTACTTAAGTATCAGGCTTTTGCATTGTCTTGATCCACAAGTATGCTCACCTTTGTTTTACTTTCTACTGTTCTCATGGGAATGAACAAGATGCTGGGGTGGTGTTTGGGTGTCAACCCACCACAGGCGCCCTTTAACTTCAATGACTCTATTTCTTCGTATGCTTTTTTCACATATTCTATAGGCTTCCAAAAGCACTTCATAATGCTGCAAGGAAGAAGCTACTCATTAAAAAACCTGGATTGTCCCAAACTTTCTCAAGTTTTTTTGTTGTGAAAAGTATGACAAATTCTGTATTGGCCAATATCCCAGGAAGGCCACAGATTAACTACTACCACAAGCCAAGAATCTATACATTTATTTTCTATCCCATCAATAGGCACTGAAAAAATGAAAGGAGAGAGGAACAATCTCAAGGGAGTTGGAGCAAAACTGAGAAGAATGATTACATGACACACCATACTCTAAGTTTCTGCGTGGGTATGTGTGAGTTCTGACATATTTAAAAAGTTTAAAGCATTTTTACTGTTGTGGGTGTTCACAGAAGATAGCTGAGCAACTGTTGTAATACGACAGCCAAACAAAAAAAAAAGTTGCTAGATGCACTGGATTTGCCCTCCCCCTTAAGGAGATAAAAAAAATTGAGGGCAAATAACTGAAGAATGAGGCAGTAAGGCAAACCACAAGGTTTGATGCTTAAGGTTTGGGGATTATATTTTTTTTGGTTCAGGTTGGGAGTATTGGGGTGGAGGGTTTTCACCTTTTTTCTATTTGTAAGTGACAACCTGTTTTATCTCATAAAGGGTTAAAAACGGGAGCAAGGGGTTGCATTGGTTCTGAAAAGTCTAATGAGCTGCTACAATGCCTCAGTTTCCTCGGACCTAGAACAGGAAGTGTGAAAACAAGAAAAAACATTAGCAAGCATGTTTATTTTATGAAAGTTTCACAGATGTTGCATTTACATTAGTGAGATGCAGAAGGTTTGACAGTGTAGGCAGTAATGGACAACACAGGTACACAGACTTAATTTGAAAGATTCTCCAGAGAGGCTTTCTGGGGCTTTTGGATTATAAAACTTATCTTTCCAACAGACCACCACATGCTATTAACATTGTGATCTGATTTCATAGCAGGAAAATGCTGCATATCCACACCTTGCTTCTAGATATCTGTAGAAAATCATAAGCTTGCAGGTTTATGTTGCTGCATCTAACTTTATAAACAAACTACGCACATTTTCATTGTCATGGAAATTTGTTTTGTTACCTAAATAACCACGCAAGATCACATGGCATGAGTACATGCAAAGAATGATTTGCTAGATTTGTTCAATCTAAAAAAAAAAATATTCATAAATATTCATAAGAGATAATATATTAGATGGCAATAACAGAAATAAATTAGTGATCTATGAATGAAAGGAAGAATTGGGAGGAGATATAAAACCAAATTATGAAACAATTGGTATAAAAAACAGCCTGATAAAACAACATTCAACTGAGACTAAATTCAATAATGTAGAACATACCCAACTTGAATTCATCATGCACCAGTAAGTGGATTTTTTTTCCATTATTGTTGTTGTCACTATTATTATACTTGCTCTTCCCTAACAAAACACTCAACATGACCAAGGTTAGTTTTGTCTGCCTGATACAGAAAGATAAACTGTGAATTAAGAATCCTAAATTCCATTAATAACAACGTCTATCAAGACCCACTTAACAGATGCCAAGGTATGTTAGCAACAGCAAATGTGACAAATGAGTTATATTACAATGGATTACATATGGTAACCAGCTTTTCAAATTAAGACGTGAACTGTGACGCTACCAGGTTATTTTTGAAGAGGACAGTGGGAGTAGGTTATATTCCTGATTAAGAAATCTAAAATAAGCAAAGTAAGAAATGGCCACCTTATGAATTATAATGTTCAAAGAGCAATATGATGCATGAAAAGAAGTGAATATGCTCTAGCCACTACAGTGACATCAATCCACGCTCGCCCTTTCTTTAGCATTTTGTTCTGGTTGTTTTGAGATTATGCATTGATAGAGATTAAACCATTAACCTAATGCAACAGCTATCTCTTAGTATTATGACAAATTCTGAATTAAAGAGCAGAACTTATAATAAGCTTTGGGGAAGTTACTTCTTCTGTTTTGCAGTGAGGGGTTTTGCTTAGTTGGTTGTGTTTCATTTGGGCGGTGGGGGTTGTAAGGGTTTTTGGGTTGTGTTTTGGTTTGTTTGGGGTTTTCTTGTTTGTTTTTGTTGACCTGGCCAGACCAGAAAAAGGAAAAGAGCTGAAATTTAGTGAGCCAACAGATGAGAGCATGCACATCCCTTGCTACAGGGAAATGAGGGCTCTATGCCTTCAAAAGACTTACCTTATGCCTTAAAAAGAGACACACAATTAGAGTCTGATGCAACAGTAAGTAGTAATCTGTGGTGGACAGTTAAGTGATCACGGTTTGTTCTCCTACATAGTTCAGAACTCAACTACACTCACATTTTTGGTCAGCTCCTACAAAATAGCTCAACTTTGCAGCTTTACTTTAAAAATCCCCACCAACTCTCCCAGCAACAAGTCAGTTTTTTAAAAATACATAAATTTTATTTCATTAGTAGCCAGTTCTAACAATGCTCATAGAGATTGAAGTAAATTCTCACCTAATACGTGACTTGAACCACTCAGAATTCTATACTCCTTTAATAACTACTGTGATCTAGTTAAACAATATTGAGGTCTGTTAGTGAATGGCAACATCACAGATGAGCAGATGTCCTCTACTACTCACACTATCCACTGTGCTTTGAGTGCTACATATTAAAGCATTCATAAAGAGCCGTAACTCAATAACAAAAAAAAGAGTCTTTTTTCCTAAGCAAAAAAGAAAAATTTCCTTTAACTTTTACATCTCCAGTCTCTCAAAGCTCAGATATGTACTTTGTGACAATACTCCTTTAAGACTGAAGAGTTCTTCCTTCCTAGATTGATCTCCCTAGTCATGCAATAATGAAAAAAACCCAACCACTTCTAGATGAAGGGCTATCATTTCTGCATTAAAGAGTCAGATATAATAACAGAGTCTAGAGATTCACTACCTTTCCTCTTATTAATGAGCCACCTCTCAGACAAAAACACAGAAGAGCAAGATAATGTACCAGGCAATTCTCTTACTCAGTTACATGTGGCCATTTCCCATGAAGGATTTCAAGAACCCAAGCTTATGTTCCATTTTTAGATTAATTACCTATTAAAAGCTACACTTTTGTTATCATTCGTTTTTAAAGATAATGGGAAAGATGACTAAAAGAAGAAAAATTAAACCAAAATATTTCCCACTTTCACCTTTTCTCACCTTCTTTTCTGCTTCTCTTAGGAGACCCCCTGCAGCCACTTCAATGATTTTTTGAAATGTACATCATTCTTCTCCAGATTGGACACACCATTACCAGCTGTATGACTTAGAACAGACTCAAGACTTGGAAGGATTCACTGGGAGATACAAAACATTCCCAAGGAAAGAGTTTTACTGTTCCTAGAGGGCAAGCCAAGTTAATTTTTATGCCAAATATGGGAATGGGGTAGAATACATCAAAACAAAAAACTCCAGATTTCATTCAGCCAACCAATTGATTAAAATACATGAAAGAGGGGCACAGTAAAATGAAAAAGCTTCTCTCTGAAGTTGAAAAAGAAATAGTAAAGCTCCACACTTCCATTGAATTTGAAAATACTTTGTGTAAAAATGTGGAAAGTCAGAATAATTTTATTTCAGTGGAACTAAACAAAGATGTCATTGTCACTTCTTGCAACAAGGAAAAGTTGCAAGTCGAAATATTTCTAGGCTAGCTAATAAAATAAGATAGCACACAAGATACAGATATGACAAGAGGGACAAAAGATGTCAAGGAGGTTTCATGGTGAGACAGAACCTCATTTCATGCTATGCAGCTAAAAGAGCTGTAACAAAGGCTACTGAGCACAGTTCACTTTGGATCAAAAGTGACAACTGATGATAAGTGATGAAAGTTCAAGAGCAAACCAGGCAACAGTTCTGTTATGTCACCAAAAACAAGCTTATCCTACAGTTTATATGATTTTGGTAGCCACTGATAATAAACAAAGTATAGCAGAGGCCAACAAGGAGAAAAATTTTGCACCAGATAACTCATCTAAAGACCACAGCATAGTGCGGAACATGTAATTTGTATTCACATGTGTATATATATGTTCACATACAATACTGCAGCGTTCTTCACCAAACTGATGTCATGTCTCTAACTGCTAATCAGGACTTAAATGTTAAGAACTGTCTCCATGACAAACCAGCAGTCACAAAAAACCAGACAACTTCATTGTCAGGCGTTTACAAGCTTCATTACAGCGTGATTATTAAGACAGCAACTAAGTGATGGAGGGGAGGTACGTCTCTTTACATGACAAAATCCAAAAGCTAGGAAGGAAACTTACTACACAGCACTTTTGAAAAGAATTACAAGAAAACAGATTGTCTCATTCTCTCCTTTGCAGGTGGCTGCAATAAAGTCAAAATCAAGGTTCATGAACTAATTCTAAATTCATGTAGAAAAATCCAAGATCATCCAATCTCCCACAAGCATTCAATCTGTTTCTTTGGAAGTAACAAGTTTCATGCCACCAGAAAAATAAAAAGAATTATTTCTTCATTGGTCAAATAATAAAAACAGTCACACAACAGTGTTTCAGAGCTCAATATTTCACTGTCCTTAATGACTTGATTTATATTTTAAGTGAACCTCAAGTCACATAAAAATAACCTTTCAACAAAGACTCTTCCTGCTGAAATATAAAGAATCTTTGGAATCTATAACAAAGTAGAAAAAAAACCTCTTCACATGATAGATTTTGAGGGCGAGAGAGTAAGCAACTGCCGAGGAACAAAATGACATTGTAGATAATGCTTCCTTCATTTACTCTGGTACAGTTTAACACTTAACAGAATACAATTATACATATTCTCACGCTTTGTATAAGGAATGCAACCGCAGCTGTAAGAGCATGCATATAACTGCTTTCTTGCCTCATGCACTAAAAAA
>VXBJ01006356.1:0-65774 GCA_013400055.1 Nycticryphes semicollaris
CACAGCGATACGGGCCCCAAACTCGGAGGAGAAAAGTTGCAAGGGGCAGCTTTGGAAAGCGCTTTTACGCCCTTCCAGAGAGATGAGAAGGGAGGGCGAGTTGTTAGATCCCCTTCCATCAACAGGCTCTCCTTGCCGTTGAGAGCCACGGGTGGCACAGGCATTTACCCCTCTGGATCCATTTGCCTGCTCGCACCCTTGGAGAACGCGTGATCTATTTACACTTCTGTCCAATAGCTGTTCAGAGTCACATCTATTTAGACTTGCAGATTCACNTCCTCCCCACTTTTCAGACGTTTGGAGGTTGTGACCCGCCTCTTCTGTGGGGAACCCCATGTAACCCCCCGCTCACCTGCTCCTCCACAGCATCGTCGTTCCCCCACTGACAGCAGACCACCCCAAATGACATCATTGCACACACACACGCACGCGCTTTTTTGTAATTCGCCCCCAAAAATGCCCCAAACCACCAGACCCAGGGCTGGCCCCTTCCCCTCAGGCGGCTCCACCAGCGGCTGCAAACCTGGGCTGGGGCATCCAGCGAGCAGCGTACGAGAGGCGTACAACCAGGCACCTGCAAAACAACGATCCCCATCTGCCCTCCAGCAGCATCAAACAAAAGAGCACAGAAAGGAGTGGAGGAACTCCCTCCGACCGAGGGACAGCAGAGGAGCTGAGCTACGGGAGGATGCTGGGGAAACAGCTCCGCTCCAAATAGGGCACAGCCTGCAAAAGCCGGAGCCATCCCAATGCTTCAAGTCCCTATCAAGGGTGACCGATGCCACTTGGAACACCTTTCTCAGTGGAACAAACCCTCTGCGGGCTGGGGAGAAGTGCCTCCTCCTTTCCCCTTCCCCTTCCCTGGAAAAGGGCTACAAAAGCGTTTGACTTTTTCCTTTGGGTCCAATTGAGCTGGCATCGCTCTGAACCGACACCATTGCACCGCGCGTCTCCAACACACGCAGCTCTCGGTTGACCGGGGGCTTTTTTTCTCTCCTGCCCAACGAGGAGGGACGTCTGGCCGACAGCACTGCCTGAGAGAGAGGTTGCCATGCTGCTGGGGGAGCTTGGACCTGAAAACCAGCCGGGTGGAAATCAAGTCTTTCAGAGCACTCCATCTGAACAGTGGGGGAAACCCTGTCATGTTCAGTCGCCTGTGTTTATTTTAAACACATACAGCAAATACCTAAGTGCTTAAGTACACCTAATCAATAGTCTGCAAGAGCTCTTTGGCAGTTGCAGTTTGAATAACGAAAATCAGGTTATAAATTCTAAAAGGCAACTGCTCTGAATGAGAAACAGTTCCACTTCTGAGAATCACTTTCCAATTGATGTCAAAACTGCGCACTGTAGGCTAAGGAAAAAGGACATTTTTGGAAGGCCCAATTCACCAAAACCACATTAGACCTACCGTCATTTGTTGTGAGGCTGCTGCTGCCTTTCTGGCAAGGCCTGGTTTGTCCTGTTTACTCCATGTCTCTTCTTTGACCTTGACTGCTTTTAGGACAGATGCCTGTATCTCAATAAGGTTTTTTAGTACTACCATAAGATATTTTTAGAAGTTATCAACTGAAAAAGCATAAAGGTTTTATCATGAAAGAACGTCCTCTTCTTCTGTACACCTGAACTCTTACAAACAGTTTTTTCTCCTCTTTTACTACAAAAGTATTTTTCCAGTGTCACTTAACAGAAAGCACCCAGAAGTGGGAACGGGAGAAAGAGCGACCAAGAGAGGCAGAAGGCAGTGCACAGGTAGGGGAACTTAGGGCAGTCCCGTTAACCACACTGGATGGTGCTAACTATATTTATACCAACATGCCATCTTTAAAAGGAGACACTGGGTGGCCAATGACTGGCAGGTGAACAGAGCCTGAATTCGGCAAACCGATACCTGGAAGCAGCTGTTAAAGAATGGAGAACAAAGGGTTGCTACACACTGGCTGCGTAAAAGGACATGATTGTTTAAGCTCAATGGCTGCCCAGTTCAACCCCCAAATAGACAGCCTTACACAGCCGTGACAAATTGATGTCATGACTGATGACCAAGAATGGGACTGCTTACTCAAACAGCTACCTGTTTAGCACAACTGCACCAGACAAGGTGATTTACATCAGGAAGGGGTATCTGGCCTCTACCAGTGCAGCTATGCGAACAAGTACTGGCTGCCTGCTCACAATGTCATCTACAACTGAACAAAGACCAAGTAAAGTGCCTCCCCTACACATACACGGTAAGAAAACATCGTGGTGTTCCTGGCAGAGCAATTACATCCTTCTGTTGCAACCACCAGGTGGGGAAAAAAAATGCATCCTGGTGGGACTAGAAGTCCTATCTGGTCTCACCATGGCCACTGAAAAGAACACAGTAAAAAGCTTTAAAGCTTGGTTCAGTACACCTCCCCTTCCAGAGGAAATTCTGTCCATGATAGTTCTCATTGAATGCAACCAACTCCCTAAATTTGGCCATGCCAGTTCATTGACTGTGACTAGACAGAAGGTGCCTCATGCTGTAACACATCTGTAATCGTGATAATTTCGCACATTGAACGTGACCAGACCGGTAGCGTTGGATTGGGCATCACTCAGGATCTAAGCACAGCCACTCCCAGCCCCTCTGGTAACCGAGGACAAGCTGGAACCCAAGGGGCTTTATTTTCTGCCAAATTCCTCTACCCCTTAACCAACAACACTTGCCAAACAGCTCCCAGGAGCGAGGCCAATTGACAACGGAAGTCTCACTTCTGACATCCTCAGCATTGTGGGATCTGGAGCCACTTTTCAAATGAGTGTCTGAAAGAGGGCTGTATTTCAAGTAATTGCTGAAATGATACTTTTGAGTGTTGGTACTGCATACCCAATACCAGAATGAGCATAGAAATGTGCAATTTTCTTAAGTGTTCCATTTTCTTTCAAGTGATAGGAGATGACACACCACCTTATCTAATGCTTGCAAAGTTGGCTCTTAAAAAGCTGTGAGTTCATTTCACCTGTTAAGACACATCCTTTCTCCTGCTCAAGTTAGTTTTACATACTGTAACAATAAACCAAACTCAAGGAATTGCAACATACTGTGCTCTTTACAGATACATTGCTACTGCAGTACTTAAAAAAAGCTAGCAAATATTTATAGCAAATACAATTCCAAGACATGTGTGTCAATTTATTGTACCACTATTCATATAAAACATTTAAATCCAAAATGGTCAGAAACAATCTTAAATATCTGCATAAGAATTTACAAACGTTAGTAAAGATATACCACAGGCTACAGCTTTTCAAAGTTTTCAAGTGTAAGTTCTGGTAGACATCCATGTTTAAATAAAATGGACAATACCAGCAGAGATGCATACCTCTATTGTCTTTATTTATAAAGAAGTGACAACACTAGAAAACACATTGATAACCAGTGCTTTGAACAGTGACGGTGGCATCTAAAAAAAGTCTGTTTAAACTAAACAACCTTAGGTCTTTGTCAAGTTGCATATCTGCCAGGAATGCTGAAATGCAAGAGTTTACACCTGCAATATTCCATAATGGAACAGCCACATAATATCAAATATAATATCCAATTTCCAAATCGGTACATAAAAAAGCTACCACTAATGCTAAGTATTAGAAGACCACTGCAAGTTCTTATTGCTTTTTGAGTTAAATAATAATCTTCAAATAAACCGAAACGCAAACAATCTCTAACAGTATCTTGCTCATCCTCCTGTTCGTTCATTAACACTGGAAGCAATCAGTTATTATATAATGTGGCACAGAGGCATTTAAAAAACAAACAAAACAAAAATAAAAAACCAACCAAACAAAAAAAACGCAAAAAAAACCAACCCCCCCCCAAAAAACCCTATTTTTAATTACATGGACATCCCCACCCTCCCTGCCCACCCTCACCCTGAAATCCACTATAACCACTTAGTGCCAGTAGAGGAGCAAAACTTGATAGACAAAACCAGAAATCTGACTACAGTAAGAAGGAAACAAAGGGATATATATAGCTTCCTTAAATATTCAACATCTGATGTCTCCCAAAACAAAGCACATCATCCTTATTATTTAAAAAGGGAAGTTGCTTTATATGTATCTAATCCTCACACATGCTGAGTAGTTCTCAAGTTTGCCAAGTTCCACTGTGCAGCAGCTGATTTTGAATTCAACAGTACTTCAAGAACTACAGTAATATTCGATGCGCTTTTTACTAAAGAGAGGAAAAAACCAAATGCATGTTGATGATGTTCTTGCCAGTTCAGCATTTCTGCAGTAATTCCGTTTCTCTTGTAGTATGAAAGTTCTACCAGCATCAGTCTTCAGAATCATCCTCAGAAGCTGTTGGAACAACACAGTATAATCAGAAGTCTTGACAGAGGTCTGTGAAATTAGAGCACTTTAAGATGAGTAGAAGAAAAGGTAATTTTATAATATTAAACAGCAGATTGTAATACCTGCCCAAACCTTGTAGAATTACATAGCTTAATTTTCAAATGCATTTTGTTTCTGAAAAATACAGTATTTTCAAATCAAAATTCAAGATTACAAAATGCAGTGTCCTCCTGCTGTTCTTCCTCAAAATAGAAGGAAGAAAACTTAATTACGCCAGAGATTCAACTTTTAGGTAGTGTTTACAGTGGCTGATTTAAACAGTAGTCAGAGGAGAATATATTCAGTCCATGACAGCAGCACCCAACACAGAAATGACTCAAAAAGTTAACAAATTGGATACTAAAATGTCTAGAAAGGTTTAGCAGCCTTAAACACAAAGACCCTTATTTTTTTTTTTTTTAATGTACATATATACATATATATGTATGTTGCTTATTGCAATTAAGTCACACCTACTTGGAAGCAGCTCCTCTCTCCACCCTCATTCTTTCAGCATATGCAAAACGAACATAAAGCCCACATACGCACAGGATTTTGTTGTTGCAAGGTGAATTAAGAGACAAATACACACTTGTCAACTATGAGAAAAAAGTCAGTACGCACATCTACAATAGGTTTGTGAAATGTTAGCTTGTCCTTAACAGGAATTTAACCTGTCCTCTTAGGCAAACTCTGCAGTCAAGGACGTATTTACATTTGAGTAACTTGTTCCATCTCTGAACACAGAAAAAGATGCATGGTCTGTCTCCTCACTTCTCCATTTCTTAGAAGAGAAATGTAACTAAAGCAGCATCACAAAATCTGAAAGTCAGTACTCCTCACTTGGTAGTTAGATAAAGCCTGATTCAAATCTAGATTAAATTACTGTGTAAAATAGCTCTCATTAAAATAGCTCTCATTAAGATTAATTTTCACTCTAATAAACTCTCAACGGAAGTCCACCTTTGTCTGCTCTGAATGATGAAATAATCACCTGCTTCTTGAACTAAAAAACTTCCACACACGCAACACTCCTTATTGTACTCCAAATACTTCCTTTGCACTGAGAATTCACAAGTAAACTTTCAATGCTGACAGACATTCACATGTACCGCCTATTCATCATGCCCACAAATAATACTTATATTCAGGATACATTTACCAGAAGTCAGCATACAGTTTTGAACTTAAGCACGCTGAAGAAGCCATTAGGTGAAAAGGAGGCTAGTCCTTTGCCAAAACTGGCAACTGTTAAATTGAATTCCTGTAGTACATAGGTCTGATCAAGGAACACACACCACTGAAAAGTGTGTGTGGACAGAAAAAAGAGCAGGGTGAAGAGGGCAAAAAAAGAAAGGGGAAAAGACAAAACGGCAAGAGAAGCATGATAACTTAAGCACAGTGAAATTCCACTTGAAACATTTCTTTTCTACTAGGACTCATGTAAAAGGCTACAATCTGAACGTCACCACAATTCCATAATTATATACTACTAGAATTACAACCACCAAATTGTAACCAGTAAGGAATCTTTTTTATCATTTTCAGAAAATACTTCTGTGATCTAAACAACTCTATGCGGTTGGGAAATTAATCATGGAGAATTAAAACCAGTTCCCCCTTGGAATAATTCTACTGGTAATGGAAAAAGCACTGCTGGGTAAAGTAAAATTTTCAGTAATTAAGTCTGGTATTATGAATCTTGGCAAGGAGGATTGTAGTCATTTAACTTTGAGTTGATCTAATGGGAGGGGAGGGAAAGAGGGGAAGCACCTACTTTCAATATCTTCCATATGTGCCTGAAGAGTTCTTGCAAGGTTAATAAACTAGAAACAAGGCAGAGAGAAAGTAGTTTAAAAGTTGCAAAGTTATCTGCAGAAATTTGCAACAAGTTAGCAAAGTTTTCTTCACTTTTTACAACCCAAAGCTTCACCCCAGACGTTGATTATCCTATCACATTTGCCCAATTTACAAAATCAATACAGAATTTAATGTAAGTCCCCACAATTAGATTTCAAATTGACATTGCAGTTATTTCAGCTTCCACTCTATGTCATACGTTCCTGGTAGCAATTAGTGGCATCATCTTCATGTTCTATGGTCTGTAAAACGCATCAATTTTCAAACAGCACACATAAACCAGTGCCAGTTTTATGAAAACCATTATGAAACTGTAATGCAGAAAAACATAATCTGTAAGGACTGCACTAGTTGGATCCATTTAATTCACTTCACCATTGACATAGCAAAACAGAGCCCTTCGACTACAGTTAATGACAAATGCACTTAAGATTTTAACTGTAAATAAAACGTTTAAGAACAGGATTAGTATTAGGCAATGGTGGTAGTTTAACATTAGAAGGACATGGTATCAAAATCCAAAGCCAAAATTCATAGGAATACAAATTACTTGGGCAACTTTGGAGGTCTCAATCAAGTCTATCTTTGCCAGCGACAACCTACATCACTGTTTCAGAGACAGTTAGATATTGAGACACAGCAAATAAAATTAAACAAGAACATAACTCTACGGTTTCCACACCTCAGTTGCATTCTCACTATCAAACACATTGGTGGTCTAAATTGCAACGTCACACAATTGTGTAGTGCTGCCTTTGATGAAAAAACCAGTAAAACCACCTTACTTCTGCAATACACTCAAGCTAATAACTTGTATTGGATGCTGGGTACTATTGGATTATATGTCTTTTATGTCTCTACACTTGTAGCAAAGAAAACTGGACAATTCATTAGTGGATCATGGAACACCAGCTCTATGTCAGACATGCACAGAAAAGAGGATCACTCTTCTAATACAGGAGGACATTAAAGCACAGTCCTGTCTCTACCCCATAGGCCTAGTACCTGCTAACAACCATTCCAGACAGTGTTGGACAAGCTTAATATTTTTAATTTTCTTATGTCGATTAAAAAAAAAATTTAAAAAATTCATCTTTTCCAGAGCTCAGCTGACTAAGAGAGCTGATTCATTATCTCCTATCAAATAAACGTCTAGAATACCGGATTTCTGAAAGAACACAGAAATAACTATCTATGATGATCTCTTACTGTTAAAAAGCGTACTTACTGCATTTCTTAGCCAAGCCATTTAAGTGACAAGAATTCAGTCAAATAAAACTAATAACAGTTTTGAGTAATGCCAGAAAATCATAGTAGAGCTAGTCAGTTTCAGAATGTGATATTCAAGAGCATATTTGGGCGCAATCCAGCCAACAAGCATTGCAAGGTCTAGACCTCTGCAATGTAGACTGGCAAAATGAGAAAAAAAATCATCAAATAAGGTAGTCCAACATTCACAACTGCATGTTTTATACAGAGGGAGATTAACCTTCAAGTTTTGCATAAATTCACAACAATCACGACAACATACATAAAAAGCAACTAATTACCAACAACCTTGAAAAAAAATTATTTTGCAACACAGTAACTGCAGTAAAGTAGTAGCTTCAGTTTCAAATCAAACATGGTGTTACTGCATTGACAAAATCTGACCATTTCAGACCTGAATTCATTAAATAAGCATCTTTCTTGGTTATCTAGCTCCTAGGTCACTCAAGGTAACAAATCTAGTTCAAAGTTCTCTGTACAAGCAATTCCTGCCACAGAATCAGCACATACTTACTCTGACACGTGTGCTGGCCTCACTTGCAGTTCCCAGCATGTCAGAAAAGCGCTGCTCACATAAGTGTAACAACACTACAAGGTAGAGACCAGAGCTGATAAATTCATAGTCTGCCTTAAAGGAGAAGAGAAGAAACATTCAGAATGTCAGCGATCTGTCTGCATACACAACTCAAGAAGTAGAACAAGAATTACGTTTTACTGGAAACATTATATATTTGATCTCTAGTTCTTCCAATAGAATTAGGGAAATTAAATACTAAAATATTCTAATTACTTGAAAAGCTATTTATACTTCTGGTTCTTCCAGATCTAACATGTTATCCTTGAAGATATGAAGTTCTACAAATAAAATTACAGTCAGCATTAGTTCACAAGGAGCAATCTGAGAATCAGAGTATTCTGGGGAAAATAAAGCCAACAAACCACTGGGGAAAATAACCAACAAACATTTCTGGTTTCTCTTCAGTGGTACCAACACTTTACAGAAAGCCAAAATAAAGGGAAATATTCTAAGAACTTTATGGTGTCATAAATATTGAGAAATCACTCGGAGTCAACACAAGGAAGGAGTTTCAAAGGTCTTATTTCCACCAAAGTGCAGTGACAGAAATCAACTATCTTACGCTAAAACATAAGACGATGGCACTCTAGAGAAGACTTTTCAGAGTTTGGCCCAAGTGACAGGAACTAGAGTCATTGAATGACCATCCCTAGAGGTATTTAAAAGACAGGCAGATGTGGTGCTGAGGGACATGGTTTAGTGGTGGTTTTGGCAGTGTTAGGTTAATGGTTGGACCAAGTGATCTTAAAAGTCCCCTCCAACCTAGACAATTCTACGGTTCTAATGGGCCTTTAGTTATATTTCAATTTAGGAAAGGACTTGAAGGAGTGGCAGGAAGCTGTTAACAGAGAGGTTAGTTTCTACCACTCTAATGAATCAAAGGAAGTTTTTGATGGTATATTTAGAACAACTGTTTAAGTGTGTTAAAAATAGCTAAAAGCAAATACAATTCACGACAATGTCATATTCAATCTAATTGTACTGCACCTATGTGGCAGAGATACTAGACTGCAAAGCTAGATGACAGATCTGCAACTAAGAAAATAGTAAGAGATACGTTACACTTACTGAAACCTCAGCTATAGGAAACACAGCAGGAAGACAGAATTGTCTGAATATGGAGGAGAAAAATTTGTTCCATGTTGACGTTACTTTATGTACGTAACAGTCCCTCTGAAAAGGAGACGCATTTTCCTTCTCTAAAGAGTGCCCTCCCAGCACTAAACCAACACTTACCAAATTAGGTAAAATATACTAACTTGTTCATTCGCATGTGCCCTATAGAGTTCATGAATGTCAAAGTCTTCCAGGTTCAAGTGCAACTTCTCTTTGCACAGTTCACAAGTTGTTACTGCTTCTAAAGAGGAACCTGGTGGGGAGAGGCAATGGAAAGTCAGTGTCAAATTGCAATAGTCTGTAACATAAATTATACACTTACACAAGCATTCCAAACTAACCAATTCTCAGCTTTATTTTGCAGAGCAAGATTAGAAGAAAAGAAAGCCTCTAATACAAATGTAGTGACTATCTGCTTATGTCAGAATTTAAATGCTACAGAAGCCTTATTCTCTACACAGCTCTACATATTTTGCCTCATGTACGCTCTGGATACTAAATGCCTCTTACTGAAAGTCTGGCATAAAGTTGCTGCTCAGGCTGTTTGAATTCTACAGTGTAATCCAAAATATACACAGAAGTAATAATAAATGTAGTGTAATAGCTTAAAGTTATTGCCAGAGTATCATTCTGCCTTGAAGTACCAGGTTTATAACAAGCTGTTCCATAAGCAACAAGATGAACAAAGCAAGTTTATGGTAGATTTATGTCTTTTGTAGTTAAATACTTCACATAATTTCTCCTACATGCTGAGGCTTCTAATATATTCCTACTCTGATGTGGGTCCTCTAATACTGAGTGAAAAAGTAAACTGATGGTAGCATCTTCCATTGGAAAAAAGTATTCCATTCTTCATGTCTTGCACCAAGCCACCTATTTTTAAGTCTTAAAAATAATACAGATAACTTTGTTATAAACTCATCAATTTATTACAAAAACATTTGTACAGTGCACACTTTCTGAAGTATTTCCTTAAAAAAATAACCAACCCTATGCATTTTGAAGTAGTTTTTTTTTGAACTAGCAGTTTTAACTGCCTTGAACTGCATCTTAAAAAAAAGTTTAAGTATACCTACAACAGAAAAACATTTTTGGATTTTCAAATTCCTATCACTCTGCTACAGTCAGCCTGGCTATAAAAGTCTTAAAAAAGAGAATCACATGCATGAGGAAGGAAGGATGAGGAACACACTCACCCAAAGTGGTAGAGTAGCTCTAAGCTACACTTCTCCAATAATATAGTTTGTCTAATACCTTAATAGATGATCCCAAAACAGTAATTCTCTGAATGACAAATACAGTCTTCGAACTACTTACATGAGAAGCTGCACAGACACACAGTAAAGCCGGAAGCACCACACTGTTGTTTGTCCCCAGCTGCTTGTTTTTCAGATAAATACCTTTTCAAATAATTAACTAAGAGCAATCCTCCTGATAAGCCTCCTAATGTAGCTTGAAGTCCATCTTGGTCTAGAGTCCGCTTTACCTGAATTAATCTTGGACTGTAGCCATTTTTTCATGCATTCCTGGTGAACATACTGCAGACTTCCAGTGCATTTGCATGGCTCTATTAAAAGGTTGTCAGAGCTTGCAGAGGACATCTGACAGATTCTGCATAAGTCACCCTCTTCATCTTCAGAATCTTCTAAAAGCAGGCTGAATAGGAAGGAATATTGACAAATGCTGTGACACATTTCACATAAGACTTTTTATAATGACAATTCCATTCATCAAACTGTTCTCAAACCTGCGAGGATTAAAACAAGCTTCTCTAAAGAGAAAAAGTGAGAACAAGGGTGACGGAGGACTGAGTTGCCACCTTCTCTGAAGGAAAGTTTCCTTTCAACATCATGGTTACAGAAGACCCTCTCACATTAAGTCAGGTACATTTTCTTATATCAAAAGAACATACTAATTTACCTTTCTTTTATCTTCTGGAGTCTTTCTGGATCTCTTGAAGGCAGCATTTTAGACTTGCTGCTTTCTTGTCCATCAGACTGATTCCAGCCAGAGGGAATAATATCTACAGTTATCATAAGATTGTCAGACAGACTGCTTCCTAATGTTGGAGGCACTGCAAAGCGAAAGAGAGAACCAGGCAGAATTCCAGAACTTCTCCTACTTTGGACTGAATCTGATGGGGAGGCAGTAGCTGTAGGAATACCAGGTACTGCAGGTGTTGGTGGTCTGCTAACAGAAGCCCGAGGAGGGCCATCTGATGCTTCAAGAGATGTCTCCTCACCTGACTCTCTTCTTCTGAAGAGATGTTGTGATCTAGAAGTTGTATCAGAGGTAGAGATCCTTGCAGATTCATCTCTTCCTTCTCTTCTTCTTCTGGAAAAGAGAGGTGTACACCTGTTCCTCAAAGATGACGATAACCAGGATCCTGTGCTTCTGCTTTCAGAGTCTGGTCTGTAACTTTCCCCATCTGAATCAGAGTTATGATTTTGTGAAACTCCTGATAAACCCCATCTTCGTCTAAGAAAACTAAATCCCTGAGAAGCTTCGGATGCCTGAAGTCCTGGAACTTCTGGAGTTGCAGCTCCATTAGTGTTTGATAGAGTAGAAGCCTGAACTCTTGGGACCACCGTTGACTCTTCAGAGCCTAATGATCTTGTATGCAATGCATCGTGGCTAGACCTTCGAGAGAAAAATGTAGATGACATACTAGATGCTAAACGAGACAGCAGCTGTCTGGTTGTGCGCCTCCCTTCACTGTCAGCAGGAGGCTCATTCAATGACCTTTGAGAAGATAAAACCCTTTCAGAACTACTTGAGGAAGGAGTTTCATCTCTAATGGCAGTAAGAGAAAATGCTGGCTGCGTGCTCCTCCGGGGAAACTCCAATTCATTTCTCCTTTGTCTTGAAGAATAGTTGGATCTTGAAGAGCTCATACTAGAGTCTCTGTTGAAAAAAGATGGCTGATGGTCAGAAGGCAACTGGCGGTTCATGGATGCATTCAGCCTCAGAGTGCCTAACTCTTTTGGTCTTGCTCCCTCTGCATATGAAGACGCAGGCCTGTCTTCCAGATCTGTTGCAGAAAAGCAGGGGAAAATACTATGACAAGACATTCTCCAATTGTTACATTCCAGATGGATAACTCTACGTGTCAATACTCTGTGTCAAATTTGGCAGGTAGATTCCAGAGCAATATTAAGTTTAAATGTACTTATTAGAATTCCAAAGTTAAACTAAAACCCATACTGGTTTCAGTCTGGTAAATCCATTTGGAATCTAACACCCCCAGATTCTTCAGTCTATCAAGGTAGGATTCACTTTCTTATAGGCAAGTATGAAGATTCTGCCAATCTGTCAGAAGTTACACAAGAACAGCATCTGAACTAAAACCATCACACTATATGTGATATTATTTTTACTTTAAAAGTCCATTCTGCCTGTAGACTAAGATGGGTTAATCAAAATTTCAGCAATGTAGCAGACACCAGAACAGCCAAAACAAACGCATTGCTAAAGTCAAGCATATTCTCTATCTATTACAAGAAGCTACCCTTACCTTCTCATAAGAACATCAAAAGCCTTTGTTACAAACACTACTTAAAGGTAGCATAAAATTTTCGAGTTTGGATAACAGATATTGAGTAGCATATAAATTATATGTGTACTTTAGTACAATAATGTTTTAAACCAAGAATCTAAAGATAAAAAGAATGACCTCGAGATACTGTAAATCAACTGCTCCAGCTCAAAAGGATTATCAAAGACGTACAACAGCTAAGTTAGTTCACATATTCAGCTATGCAACTGTCTGAAACACAATCAGATTTAACCATTCTGGATTAGTAATCTCATCTGTTTTCCCAATTACCTTGATTACCTACAGTCAATTAGATAACTATCACTGCATTGTTGTGTCTTCCCCTGCTTTTTAAGGCTATGTTTGATCACCCAGTGCTTTGCAGTGGCCAGCAGGGCGAGAGAGGCAATTCTCCCTCTCTGCTCTGGGTAGATCCCCCTGCAGTGCTGCCTCCAGCTCTCTGGCCACCAACATCAGAAGGACATGGACCAGTTGGAGCAGGGCCAGAGTAGGCCACAAACATGACCTGAGGGCTGGAGCCCCTCTGCTGTGAGGACAGGCCGAGAGTGTTGGGGTTGCTCAGGCTGGAGAAGAGAAGGCTCTGGAGCGATCCACCTGAAGCCTTTCAGATAGGGGCTGTAGCAGTAGGACAAAGGGTAATAGCTTTAAACTTTCAGTTCAGAGGACAGATTCAGACTAGATACAAGGAAGGAGTTTTTTTTACAGTGAGGGTGGTGAAACCCTAGAACATGCTGCCCAGAGACACAGTAGATGCTCCATCTCTGGAAACATGCAAGCGGGGCTCTGAGTAACCAGATTGTAGGTGAAGATGTCCCAACTCCCAGCAGGAGGGTTGAACTAGATGGCATTTAAAGGTCCCTTCCAACTTAAAATATCCTGTGATTCTTAGATGCATATTTTCTGTAAATGCTGTGTAAGTACCTCAACACACTGAGAAGAATTCTACTGTAGCTAAAGCATAGTTAAAATTACATTAAGCAGCTGGGAAGGCTAACGTCAACTAGTCTCCTGCCTTAAACAGTTGGATTTGGGAGGGCAGGAGGGGACAGGTAGAAGGAGGAAGCAGTTGAAATCCACTAAGTTCATAAGAAGAGAAATTTCTTCAATATTTTAACTACATAACAAGCATAGGTAGATTAACATAGAAGGTAGAAGCTTTATGCATTCTGGAACTGAAACCTTTCACATTTGTAATTTTGGCAGCTTTTTTTTTTTTTTTAAATAGGTTCTGCATTGCAATCACCATTTATTTTTGAAGCTGACGTTTATGCAGCTGACAGATTCTAACTGAAGAAACATCTGCACAGAGGCCAAGTATCTGCCATACGGTTTTGATTACACAGCAGAGAACACAGTTGGGAGTTACTTTTTTTTTTTTTTACACTAAGCAGTGGCACTACCACTAGAAAGGCAGCATGGACAGTACAAAGATTGCCCACCTATCTCTTTCGCCCACTAGGTTCTATCGGGTAAACTCAGAGCATCCTCTTATTGAAGAAATGTCAAGCATGATGACAATAAAATATACTCTTCTGGTAAGGAAAGACTGCAGGATGAAATCTGGAACAAGTTTTCATTTTTTCTGCTTTTCTTCCACACTTCACAGAATCAGGCAATTGTCAGAGTTGTAAGGGACCTCTAGAGATCATCCAGTCCAACTCCCCTGCTAAAGCAGGATTGACCAGAGCACATCACTCAGGACTGCATCCAGGCAGGACTTGAAGGTCTCCAGAGAAGCGGATTTCACACACATTCTGGGCAACCTGTTCCAGGGCTCTGGCACCCTCACCCCAAGGAAGTTTCTCATCATATTTGAATGGAACTTCACGTGTTCCAGCTTGCACCCGTTGCCCCTCGTCCTGTCACTGGGAACCACTGAAAAGAGGCTGGCTCCATGCTCCTTCAACCCACCCCTCAGATACTTATGAGCATCGATAAGGTCTCCCCTCAACCTTCTCCTCTCCAGGCTAAAGAGTCCCAGCTCTCTCAGCCTTTCCTCATCAGGGAGGTGCTCCAAGCCCTCCATCATCTTTGTTGCCCTACGCTGGACTCTCTCCAGTAGTTTCCTGTTTCCCTTGAACTGGGGAGCCCAACACTGGACACAGTATTCCAGTTGTGGCCTCACCATTGCAGAGCAGAGGCGGAAAATGACCTCCCTGAAACCACTGGCCACACTCTTCCCTGTGCAGCCCAGGATTCCATTGGCCTCTTGGCCACAAGGGCATGTTGCTGGCTCACGGACAGTTTACTATCTAACAGGACCCCCAGATCCTTCTCCTCAGAAGTGCTCTCCAGCAGATGCACCCCCAGCCTATATTGGTGCCTGGCATAAAATACAAAAAAGGTAATTTTTTTTTTTTCAACTTCCGCAGTACAAAATAGCACTAATGCATCTGCAAAAAATAGCAAACCAAGACTGATGATGAGCTTTCCCCAAGACAACTCTAAAACGCCACAAAACTCTCAGTAAGAAGCAAAAACAACACTGCAGAAGTCCGTACTAGTCCTAACAGTTACCAGGGAATAAACCTCTTACCTCATAAAGTATGTGTTTATTCATTTTTGCTTTCAGTGGTCTAGCAGTTTTACCTAACCACCACTCAAGAACCCACATGGAAAAAGCTAACATGATACAGGCACCTTCATGAAAACCCTGAGTCAAATTAACATTATTTCTCTTCTCATACATAAATACAAAGAGATCTTAAGATGAACAAGAAAGAGGCTGACTATTCAGTTAGTGACAAGCACCCAAAGCATTTTCTTATGACTGAACACACCTACAAGCTAGACCATTTATATATCCTTTGATGGTTTCACCAACACATGGAAAGTGGCCAACCAACTTTGTTTAAAATGATACCTTAAAATTAAACAGATCTTTTGGGTTTTGAAGGCTTTGTGTTTTTAAGAAAATATTAAAAGAACATGTGAAGAAACTAACAGGCTTATGGGTTTTTAACTTATGGGTTTACAAGCTTTCAATTGTACCATACGTACATGCTGAAGATGAAAAGTCACTGTTTCTGTAGCTGTGATCCACTAGATTATTAACAGACAGATCTGTTCTTCTTTCTAGCTCTCTTCGCTCTCTCACCAGCTCAGTTCCAAGGGAGCCAAGCATCACTGATGAAGATCTAGGAATCCTACTGTACCTCCAAGATGAATCTAGAAAGGAAAAGTAAATGAATCTCCTGTTTTGTAATAACTTAAAAATCCATTACAGCTAGTACTTATGCAGGCATTCTGGTTACACCATATCAAGGGAGAGTTTAACAGTACCACTAAGCAGCACTCTGCTGAATGCTGTCAATTAATTTTGCCGTGAGTTAGTTCTGAAAGCTAAACCAGAAAAAAAAGGAGTGATACTTTTGTGAAGAGTCAGACCCGTTAACACTCATACAGGACAGGAGGAAGAGAAAGAGTATCTTGCTTTCTAATGGTAGCTAGCTATTAAATAGCCTTCATAATATGGAAAACCAGCAGCTTTAGACTCGGTAAATGCTGCCACTCTAATGACGCTTCTTAAATACTCCTAAAACTCATTTCCCAGGAAGAGTGCTGAAGTGTAAATGCAGCTTAGACATAACTTTAAGAACAACGACCAATACTGTTCTTAATCACATTCCAGAATAAAACACTTCAGCTTAAAAAGGGTATTTTTTTTTTTTGCTAACAGTTTCAGCAACTAAATAGGGAACTGTACATGTTTAAACCATGAACAGAACTCTTGTTCTAAAAAAGTGCTCATTAATAGCTGTGAAAAATCTACCTTGACTTCTCTTTATTGCTAACTTATAAATCAAAATTTAAGCACTCGTTGGTTGGCAGTGTGATGACCAATCAATCTAGAAATGGAAAGACAAGATAGTCCTACACCATAATGAGAAATGTAATGGTGATCATTTTATTAGCAGAGTAAGAAAGTGCCAACAATTCTGGGGTTTGAGCAAGAATTTATTAACTTTCATCTGGATGTCTGTGTGGTTCCATAAGAGGATATAAAAAGAACATTGATCCATACTCACATGGGTAATTTTAGTGGATCTAATAGTCTATTCCAAAACATTCCAGGAATAACTTCAATATATGTTTTTGATCATTATTTCCTGACCTTTAGACTTCCATTTCCAGCTTTAATGAAAATCTCAGTTTTTTACTGACGAGTTCCTAGTGTAGAATGTTTAATTTGCCCAGCCTATAGAATAAGTTTATGCCTTGCTAAAAGAACTCCTTCTTCCCCGACATCCCCAACAGTGCTCTAAACACCTATGACACAGCGTTTCTTGGAACACAGAGCTAAATAAGGTAAAATTTCCTTCTGCTGTCCTCGGCATATATAGGTTTAGTAACACAATCTGATTTGTGAAATAACAGCAGTTGTACTCATTCTTTCCTTGAAATCTTAATCAATTAAGACATATTTGAGCCATGAAGTTCAGCTTTACTGCAAATGGAATAGGTACAGTAATAATTTTTTAATGACAGAGTACAATTGGGTTTTCAAAAGACCACATCAAAAGCTTTCTCGGTACTTTGGATACTACTATCAGTGTGAACATACTCTTCTGTTAGGCATAGCTTTTTAATATTTAAGAATAATAAAAGCCTAATATTTCTAAGCAAGTCTTTTAAACCTTGATAAAACTCAATCTTATTATTCAGGCTATTTTCATGTAACAGATTTAGTAATCAAACTATCACCTGAAAAGGCAGCCAAGCCATTACTTCTCACGGAAGAGGTAGATGTACAAGATAGCTTAGGTCTCTTTGAATCGCTGTCTCGCTGCTGGCTATGCAGTCTTGAGTATGCTCCCTGAGTTCTCTCAGACTCACTGTAACACCCAGATGTAAAATGAGAGGAAGATGATGTAGACTGAAAGAAATAACATTAAAAAAAACCAAAATTACAGACACAGTATTTCAGATGTACTTACACTGAACAAAAGTGTATGTAATATAAGACTCACAAAAATAGTAAAGAACAACTTCAAGATGCAAATCCTTTTTATTTAAAAAAAATGTAGGATTTACACTTGTTCTCTTGATCAGTATTCTCAGGTTTACTCGAGACAGTCCTACCAACAAAAGCCAGTTGTATTACAATCAGCATTACTTCTCCTTTATAGATAGATGTAGCTTACAGGGAAAAAAGACATTCCTGAGTTTTAAGATGCTATAAAGATTATAAAATATAGCTTTACAGATCTTCAAGGAAACATAGTTTTGCTGTCCAGAAATGGCCCAAACAGATCAGTTCCGGTATTTTATTTAATAGTTTAACTAATCCAGTTTAATTTTTACCAGCCTAAAATATACTTAGCTAAGGAGTCAGCTCTAGCTTCTAGCAAGCTGTTTAGACAAGACATATTTTGATTATATTAAGCTCAAGTGCAACTGAAACAGGTCAGAGTAAAGAATGAGTACAAAACAATTTTTGTGGTGAACAGCATTGAAATAAAAGTTCTCAAAAACTACTACTAGAAAATAAATTAAAATTGGGAGAGTCTATAAAGTCACTAGTCTGGTTACTTGCAGCCAAGGCATTAATTTTCTATTTGAATTTTTGAAATAAAAAACTTAAGATCAATCAAAAAGCTCAACTGAGCTGTCTATCCTCCCAGAAAGTATCCACAACCAAGATCCTTTAAGGATCAACCATATTAGAGTAGATGCTATTGTAGTTGTGTTTTATTTCATTACGTTTTTACTAAGCTTGTGCTACTACCTTTTACTCTTTAAAACTAAGAGGTATCTAAGTATTTCTCTTATCATATCACGAAAGATGGGGAGACACAGAAACCAGTATCATAAGCAAAGTACAAAGTCAGATTAATTTCCCTCCTGAATCATCTGTTTAATATATAACTTATCTTTTAGTAATTTGTTATTTGGTAAGTGGAAGTTTCAGGCTGTTTGCTGCAACGTTCACTTGCATTAGACCTTAATTTGAGAGAAAAAATAACCTTAATGGGAAAAAAATGTCTAATTTTGAAAACTCTACAGCACCATCTTAAGTAGAGATGTAGGCCACTTACAAGGACAGACTCCGTTTGCATTTCAACTCTACGTAGAGACCCCTACCAAGATTTCTCCTGAGGGACCACATCTCCACGCTAGTTCCTCCCTCCCCCGGCTTATCTATCTTGCTGTGACAGTAAGGAAATAAATACCAACTTAAGGTGCAAGCACTCCAAGTACCCAAACATCTTCCAGTCAAAACAAGCAGAATTTTCACTTGTTTATTATCTTCTTGCCAACACTTTCACAGTTTTGTGCTTTTCCCATCTTAGTATTTCTACTGCAATTGAAAGTGTTTTATTGTCACTCCACAGCGGATAAGCATGTCAAAGAACCAAAGTACTTTATTTTTGGAGTTATGAAGGGACATTCTGGAGCCCAGTTCAGACAAGCTATTGAGGCCTGAGCCTTGGATCTCAGTCAGGNACATTCTGCTAACTCCCAAGCTGGTACCATCAAAAACCATACCCCCTAGAAATATCTGATGGAACAAGTTGAGTGTAAGCAATATTAATTTTGCCATCTGCAGGTCTACAGCATATATGAGATTCTAATTGCCCCCTCCTACTATTGTATATATAATATACTTTATTTATAGTATTAGTATTTTATTATTATTTTCATCCTCTGAATCATTTCTTACCATCACCATCCTCTTGCTCTCCCTCCATCTTGACTTAATAAGATGCACTTATCTAGAAACATTACAGTGAGCCCCTGCTAGTGGGCTTTGCAGATGGGAAGGCTAAGGTAAAACCCCAATTTTTTTTTTCTTCTTTAAAAAGTGTTACACATTAACAATTCTCACCAATCGGCTTCTGTTTCCCAAAAATCTTCCAGAATGTTGATGATCAAGTGTCCCTGAGTAGCGAGTTGGAGAGGATGTTGTAAGCTTCCAAGGAGTTTCATGAGTGTCTCTTTCTCCAATTCCCCAGTCTCTACTGGAGCTATTCAATACACTGGATTCCTGAAGAACAACATGCTCATCATATGCATCTCGTAACTCAAAATGAACTCAATATCCGATTTGAATATTGAAAATACAGGAAAGTGCAGGCATTAACAAATCTGGCAATGTTTCATGAGAAACCTCAAGAGAGAAACCAAGAAGAAATTAAATAGGCTTAAGAGAGAACTGCTGAAAAAAGTTGTTTTTTTTTTTTTTAAATTACCTTCTAGCAATTATCAGCTCCTTTATCTGTCCTCTCATTTGACCGTGGACCACAAATAGTTGAAGTGTAAGGTTTTTGATGCATCACCCCAACTTAGATACTCCAGCAAAAGGGCAGAATTAAGGACCTCATTTTCAAGCGTTAAGTAAAATAATAAAAATCATGCACACGTAGAAAAACTGTCTCCATGACAGCAAAAGCTGCTTTTTGTAAAACAAATGAAAACTATGTCCTCAAGTTATTCTTCTCAAAAAAAAAAAAAAAACCAAAACAACCACATACCACACTACTGCATATTACACAGTATCTTCTCAGACATAAACACTTCCCTTTTACCACTGCTTAAGTTTTTTATTTCATTGCAGTGTATTCTAATAATCTGTCATTGTGATATTGGTAGGGAAGGCTTGAAAATTAGTCATTATTAATTCCAATTACATTTCATGCAAGTAGCAAAAATGTATTTCTGTTTTTCACTGCAAAACTGAAACTTTTGTGCATCTAAGTTTCTTATAAATCACTAACATTGAAGACCACCACAAAACAAGAAACAGCACTGGGTACGAAACCATTTTGGGTTTAAGAAATAAGGTAAGTAAGTTTTATTAGCCCATGACAGACATAGTACAAAGATACTCAATCCACAGTTCGATATGCTTAACAAACTACTACTGTTTGACAAAACAGTCTTGCAAGTGAACATTGCTTGCTGTGTTACCTCAGAACAGAATGCTCAAATTATGTGAACTTCTGCTGTCTGCAGGGCAATGTCTCTCACTGTTTTTTTGCATTTTCTCTTTCAAGATACTCAGGAGCTCTAATATTTACCTTGGCTACACAGGCAAGTTTCTAATAATGAAACTGGGAATGATTTAACATAGAAATCTGTCTACCTTGAAGAGAACCAAAAGGATGAGGTTCTACACTACTAGTTCAACTGAATTACAATGAATATATGGTAATTAAGGAAAGACATTGCAACTTCATTTGCTCCACAGAAAAATCATTACAGATAGCAAAATTAATAGAAATAACAGAAATCCAACAATTTATTATAGGTAAGCAGAGATTGTAAGTGATTATTTGTCCATCCTCTTTCAATGAACTATTAATACTATGACTACAATATTTTTGTCACTATTTCTTAAAAGTTGTAGCATTAGGATTTAAAAAGCTCAAGAAATATTTACACTCAGCATTCTCACAAGCAAAATTAAACCTGAAAATAAAGTATCAGTCAGTAAGTTTTCTCATATTTCAAAGTCTCACCTAGATTCATCAGCTTTCTACATTGTTTCACATATGGATAATCTGCCCGCAGGCACAAGACTACATAATTTTAACATACAAGTTAAGCTCTCTTAAAATGTTTTTAATACGAGCCATACCTGTAGATTTAACTGATCTTGAATTACTTGCCTTTCCTTTTTCTCCAGCTGTTCAATTCTGAAGATTTGAGGATTTAATCTTTAAGTGTTTGGATGACCACAGTAAAGACCTTAATCCAAGGACAACACATACACTAGCACAGCACTGAAAGCCAGTTCCTGGAACTACCCCATCTACCAATCTAATGCCAGTACAGTTTTTGGGAGGTGTGGCATCTCTGCACTGTGCTCATTTCTTTGAAAGATGTCCCAAGGCCAAAAGAGGAAGAAAAAAAAAAGCAACATATCAGGTATCAAAAAAGTGGCTTTGAGATAAAGTAGATGATCAGGTATGATGTCAGGAAAACTCAACTATAATGCTATATCTGAAACTTAAAAAAAAATAAAAAAAATAAAACCCAAACCCCTCAGTTCAGCATAAGACTATTTCATATGCTTTGTGAGAACTTAACAGTAAATGTATTACATAAGGTATTCTATTTTCGGTATCCATTTTCAAAAGCAGAGAAATATAATTGGGAAAACTTTCAAAACCATTTTATACATTACACTTGACGCTGTTGCTCACAAACTTTCACTTCATTTCTCATAAAATGGTTACAATATTGTATCATAAAGCATAGGATTTTTTTTCCTCATCCACTGCAACAATTTGATTTTTGTTTTGTGATTCACCTCGAAACAGCACTATGTCACCTGCATCAGATTAATTTGCAAGTAACCTGCTTTTTATGCCTCCTCAGATGAGCAGAACCTACTACCCATGCTGATCTCAAAAGTGTAGGACATACAAGAACTCATACCTATATGAAAAAAAAAAGGGAAGGGGAAGGAGAACAAACCCACCTGACAGAAGCCTTTATTTATTTATTTATTTAGCCCCAGTCAAAACTGAATATTCAAAGTTTGACTGCTCTGTCTCTAAAAATGTTTGCATTAAGCTATGAACAAGTATGCTTTGTAGCTGCAGAAGTGACTTTATACTAAAACAGCAAGTCTCCAAGTTCTCTTTCCTCTATATACCCAAAGCACTACTGATAGTCACACATGTTTTTCTTCTAAATGACAATTTTTAAAAATTATTTGGGACTGAAGCAGCTCTTAATATTTTAAGGTATGCTTCCAAAAGCATTAACAAAGCAAAAAGGTTTGCCCATTCCATTCCTATGTGACTGGACTTAATCTTATTTAGACTATTTGTTTCTTCTTGCCCCAGTCAATTGTAGTCTTAACCTGAAGCAATAACAGAATTTGTTCCTACCAGCTCTGTAAGTGCCAAAGGTTAGTTAAGAGAGCAAGCTTCTCTATACTTTTATCACTGAACATGAGTCTGGTTTAAGAAGGTTTCAGACTACCTTCTATGAACTGGAGTGGAAAGAAGGGATGCACCATCATCTTCTACCCAATTATTCCCCTCCCCTGTTTTTACTGGAAAATACTACAAAGGTCATTCCTCAGATTAGAAGCATTTTGCTCAGCAGGAAATAGTCAAAAGATAATACGCAGTGTAGCGAGCACACATCAGTTCACGTAATAAATGAAATAAAGTACATTAAATTATAACACAAGGTTATAACAGTAGTAACGCATCTAGCTTGTTAACACCAATTCAGCTCAAAACTCATATTCTGATCAACAGATTTCAGTATATGTAGACTGGGTGGGTCCATAAATCTCTACAAATGAGTAAGACTATCTGATTTGGTTTTGCTGAGCAGACAGACAGAGAAAAATGTATAGGAATCCAAAAATCAAACAAATGACTGAAGGCTACCTTTAGACACGCTCTAAAGCCTATATACAAATGAAAGCATGCATGTTATATATGGCAAAATATAACACATATACATGTAATTGTGCTAAAATTAATGTTGTATTACTTGTAAAACTGCTTCTTGAAAAGGCATTATATAATTCAATGTCCCAGACAGCTTATCAGCAGGGACCAAACTCATAGCCATTTTATCAAAACACATGAACATTTAATCAGATTAATTAGATTTCTGGGCCCAAAATTGAGGTGAGAACTGCTAACAGGAATAGAAACAAAATAACAAAACAATTGAGCCAAACAGCCACATGCTGCTTCCAAATGCCCAAAATAATTTCTGAAGTAGTTTAATGTCTTACTTCTCATATTACTCTAAGTGAAAGCACCTGCAGAGCCTGACTTCTTATCCTTGATCGTGGCTCCGTCCACAAAGCACTGTGGTCAGTATGACACGTTGCATGTGAAACAACAAATGCCTTTACCCCGTGGTGTCTATTGCAGTATGATGTAAGCCTAAAGGTCCTCTTCTCACCTTCACAAAATGCAAAGAAAGTAGGCATTGCACAACAACTGGTAGAACTGCAATGTATTCCTGTACTTTCTGCATCATCCACACATAAAGTGTAACCCCCTGCACACACCACAATTCCAACAAAATCCTCACCTCGCCTCCACAGAAAACCCCGTTTACTCAGGTTTCAGACTGCAGTGACTAGGTGCCTAAACAGATCCACAGTGTCCAGATGCCCTTCATTCAAACAGCTGATTTTTAAAGGTAAAGCTACAAACAAAAGCAGGTGAACACAGCAAACCTAGAACTACCAGCTGATACTGCAGAATACTGTCATTGGCCTGGTTATTAAATCCTCGCATTTTAGAATAAATCTTGGAGTAGGTTCACAAATGCAACGCTCTGGATGTGATTTTCCCTTGTATTTCCCTTTTGTCTGGGTTTTAGGGTTTTCTTGGTGAAAAACAGACATTAATTTATATTTCATGTAAGGAAACAAAACACATTACCTGGTATCCAGATTCTAATCTCCGGGAAGGTTCTCTTACACTATATGCACCAGCTAAACTGTTTCCAGTCAATGTTCTAGATCCTAGTGAAGAGGTGGACGCCTGAACAGATAGCCTTCGAGGAATTCTTGAGGGTTTTGATTCCATTCTTTCTATCCTGTATAAGGACACGCTGGTTATTTTTTCTTTTAGAAGCAGGAACCTACATGCAAGACATGCACAAGTCCTTCTGAGTATATCATAAATATGACTCATACACAAAATTCACACAGCATTTTGGTCCAACTGTGTATCAGTAACGTGGGAAAGTAAGTTCTTACCCTAGTTTTGTAACCTCTTATTTACATCTCCTCCTCCACGCTGGAGAATTAGAAACATATCCCCTTTTGCTATTCTTATAACATACTATTGTTATTATATTCCAAGTATGACTCAGTAACAGCACTGGCATTATTAATAAAAGATGAGTCAAGGAAACAGTCCTCATATTTAAAATTCACACATTACTTTTTTGTTAGTGAGCTGTACCTCAACACTTAACAGAAACTACACTCAGACTTAAGAATAAGGGTCAAAACTATGAAAATCAAACCAAAAACCACCTTTGCAGTGTACCTGCCTCAAAGAAACATTATCTTCTCCAAAGACAACTCCCATGAAAACTAATGCATAGAAGAGAGCACATGCTGTCTCGTAGGTATGTATAAATTTACTGTTGAGTCCCCAAGTGTTTATTTGCTCTTTTGGTATTTCTAGGCATTTCAAAAGAAAAGCTGGTGCCTTTTCTGCCTAAGAAGTGATCCTGTAGTCATTCCCGTCCTTGAGAGGATATCTTGACTCAACATTGCACAGAAACTCCACACAGATAGCTGACTGTTTTCCTAACACTCCCAGATTCTTCCTCTTCAGGATGGTACAGACAGAATCAGACCACAAAATATAGCTCTTAAATAAAATATTAAGAGACTTGCAGTATACACAGTGGTATGATATGGGAAGAGTAGCGTGAAAACTAACAATGTGATAATTCTGAAACTGATGGCTGAAAACTCCATTGGTACAAGGTGATTTGCAAAAGTGGCACTATGTGTTTTCTTTAACTATTTTTAATTCTGGCCTAACCTTCTGAGAATGGGAATAAGCTGTATCAAAAAGAAAAAGAAATATCAATCAGTACAGCACAATTTTTTCCCCCGCTCATCAGTAACACATTCTGTGAAAAGCTGCTCCATCAATTCTGAGGTATGTCATGTCTGGCTGCAGTTTCAAGTTGAGTTCCCATACTCAGGGCTTTTAACCTTAGCTGAAAGTCATGCTGCATTACACATTATTTTACCAGGTAACAGCTAGTTTGTACATAACTCCATTGACTGAACAGTTGCAGGCATATGAGGTTAATTTCCTTAATGGAAGGTTTTTTAACCACTGTTCTGGTGCATGTTAGTTGCTAGCTTTACAACACAGGTCACAACATAAAATAGCTTAAGTGCTTAATCTTACAAGTAGGAACTTTTTTTTTTCCCTTAATTTGGAGAAAAAATTATAACATAAAGCATACTAAGTTTACATTTGTGTACAGAAGAGCTATTGGGTTCTATTATGGAGAAGCACACCAGCTTCTAGACCATACTTCACACATTAGCAACCCGCTTGCTATTGTCAGAGACATCACCAGTAAACAAGATCAGTTCAGGAACCTGAAATTCTTTTTGCCTATATTTGCCTAACTGTGGATTAGAAACCTGAAATCACATTTTTTTTAAGTTTCCCAGATCACATTTAAAGTTCTAAGTAAATAGTAAGCAATCTATCCAATTCTCAAAGCTGCAAACACAACTGTATTAGTAAGAATGCCCTAAGCAATGTTCCAAAGTACAGAAGAACACTGTCAATTAATGAAGTTTAAAAAAAACAAATCAGTAAGGACAAATCTAATAATCCAAGCTTCACCACTTCAAGTGCATCATTTGCAATGAAAGGTAACAATCATATTTATTCATATTTGTAACGTTAAATAAGACTCTATAATACAGTTTAATTTACGTTTTAGAGTAATCCACCACATTGTGCACTGCAAGTCTAGTACTTGTCTGAACCTGCACCGAGTGTGAAAAAGTGACTATTCAAGTTGCAAACTGTGAAACTAAGTTAGTACACCAATAATATAGACTCGGGTGTATGCTGGACAGGGCAGCTGTAGGTTTTGATGAGATCTGACATCCAAAGCACTGTTTATCTACATTTTACCCTGACAGAAAAGGTAAGGAACAGACACACAGAATAATGGATCCCATCCTGTGCTAGTACATACTTGACAAAGAGCACCAGCATCATCATTTTCATTGTGGATCATTCTGTTATGGATCACTTTGCTTCAGATATGTGTGGAACCCAATGAATTAACTAACATCAACAGAAGTCAGGCACAGATATACACAGAATACACAAGGATTCTCAAAGAAGGGAGGGAAGCTACCAGTAGAAAGCAATGTCCAGATGAACAGGGGGAAGAGACAGAAGTGTAAGAAGTTCTAAGAACTTCAAGACTAAATTAGAGATCATCTACAAGTAATAAAATTCCTTATGCACTATCCACAAAGTAGACAAAATAACATTCAGACAGGAAAGAACTGGGTTGAAGACTGCGGACACCAGAGCAAACTATCTCTAGAAGCTGAAACAGAGTCTAAGATTAGCAAATTTCTTCTACAAAAGTACATTAAAAGGTACAAGACTAATTTTCTCCTGCAGTGGTAACCCCAAGAGGATAATGTTATCAGTCAGCTTAATCTTGTAAATTAGCACAGGTCATGATTGCAACCTGAATATGTCTAGGTGATACTATATATATATAACATTTTCTAAGTAAATAAATATTGCAGAAACTATACACAAAAAATGTGTTAAGACAAAGTCAGTATGTTAGAAAATTATGATTACTTTCTTTAATACAACCATACATTTTATCTGCAGTCCTGATGAACAGCACATGAGAGGTATCTGCTGTATAAATGAATCAGAGTTGTGTAAGAACAGGCATTTGACAAGAGGAGCTCTGCCTTGTTTCACACAGAGGTGGAAAGGTACTGGGAAAAAAAGGCTTTATGGTCTAGCTAAAGAACTTCTGTTTGAAGAAACCAGTTTCTATCTTTGCCTTTCAACAAAGGTTCAGTGACATTGAAGCATGGCATTCAGATTAATTGTTTTTTAACAACCACTACACAAGAACTCTTCAATTTCTGGGCATCCATCATAAAATTTATTTGGAATCCAACTAGCAGAAATCATGAAAGCATCTATCTGCAACTGATGTCAACTGGGACTGACTTGAATACATTAGATAGATAGGACTAGATACTATGCATCTCAACTTTGGTAATCAATACTAGTAACAAGTCTTTTGGTTTCTTTGGGGCTTTTTTCTTTTTATCCAGTTCTCTGAAAACCATTTTAAGCACTGTATCTTGGAATCTTGAGAAGCAACCATCTTCACAGTTGGCTTGAACACACACAATACAAATATAAGGCTTATGCTGATCACGGTACCACAATGAGGTGGTCAAAGTGAACATGCTAAACTACCATAGAACACAAGATAGAGCAAGACAGTGATCTCATAAATAAAAAATAAAAAAATCATATTATTAAAGCCACATGACTTGTCTGCAAGGGGAATATTGTGGTTTTATAGGATATTTCAGAATCAGTATGTTTTTCTTTTATAGTATCAGCAGCTTATGTTTTTTTTTTTTTTTGAATGAGCACAAAGACACTCAAATTAAAACCTCAAACATTTTGTTTACCCACATAGGAATTCAACAAATCCCGAGACTGTAATGAGTTCTATAATGACAAAGTAGTCACCTCGATTTATGCTGAAGGTCAAAAAATACTTAAGTGACTCCACTGAGGAACAAATTAGAAAAACAAACAAACAAAACAAAAACCCACCAACCTGATTTAAAAGCCTGTTGTGGACAAAAAGGAAAGGAAAACCTTACTCAAATATGACACCTGCAGTATCCTTCATTGAGTAACCTCAACATGCTATCCTGGCAAAACAGACTCATGGTTTCTCCATCATTTTGACCCTATTCAAACCGGTATCTGACAGCAGGGAGATGAGAAAGGTAACAGCAGGGTAAGAAGACTCTTCTCATCAAAGCAATATATTTCATCACCTCATGCCATGTTATGCAACTTAGCAATCAAAACCTCATGGAAAAATCTGGAAATAACTCTTGTCTCCTGGAATAAGGGATACATGTGATGCCTCTCAGTAATTGGTAAGAAAGCAAGTTCTGAAATCAAACTTTAAAGTTGTACCCGGGAAGCAGATGGCCAACTCATAACAGGAGGTGGAGTTGAACCTATTTTGAGTACCCAGCTCAGATGTCCTGCCCTTGTTGATCTGTCATCCCTCCAACTACATTATAAAAGATCCAAGAGGCCTTTGCAGTGTAATCTCAAGAAGTAAAAATAACAGCAAATATTTCAAATTAAAAATTCTCACTCCTCCTCTCTTCTGCCCTGACCCCCCCTCAACTGAGAAATGAGGGGCAATTTGAGGCAGTCATGTCTACCAGTAATGGAAGCCTTTGACAGCTTCCATGCTTTCTACTAAACTATTCTTCCACCCTCAATCAGAGCAAAGCACATGCTTCACTCTCAGCTCCAAAATTCAAGTTTTGGCACTCTGCAAATGACACTTCTACCTGAGACTCAGGCTTTTGCACCCTACAAGTTTTCTCATGGTCTGATGTACAGCTGTTTGCACCTGTCCGTAAGACTCTCCCTGCGATCACATGTCTTCCTTGGTGTTTACTCACAATCATGTTTTTATAATAATCAAGATGGAGTTCAGGGACAATTTTCTCAGCCTGCACAATTCTTTGCTCGGCCTGTTCTGTCAACCTTCAATCAAGGAAGACTGACAAAAACATCAACGGCCTTTCAGGGGTCCCATGAATAAGGGAAACGTTTACAAATGCCGTTCGCCTGCTTACGCTGCAGCAGCCGGTGCCACGGCGCTAGGCTGTACCCCTGACCGGAGCCAGCAGGCTCTAGGCAGCGGGGTGCTCGACAGAGCCGCTAAGCAGGGCACCGTACCCTCCTCTCCGGGCCCGGCCAGACGCTGAGGGCCGCGCTCCAGGCCAAGGCCAAAACAGGGCTCTCGCCAGGTCGAAGGGAAGCGCCTCCTCAGAAGGAGGAAAGGGACGGGGGGCAAGGGGTGTCACACAACTCCACTGCCCTCGGAGGCCGTCAGAGGCACCCAGCAGAGGGAAGGGCGGAGGGGCCGAGAGCCAGCCCCGAGACAAAATGGTTCCCCCCCAGCCCCGCACACAGGCGCGGGCTGGGCTGTCCGTGGGCACTTTCCCCTCTTCGACACCGCAAGTGGCCTGTACTCACCCTCACGACACGGGCATTCAGAAGCGGAGGTGCCACCAAGAGGGACCACGTAGGAATCGGGCCCAGGCGCTGCCGCTCCCAGCCCGCCGCTCCCTAAACACAATGGCGACCGTGCCGAGCCCGCACGGCTGTCAATCACCGCCCGCGCCCCGCCCATGCCCAGCGCTCGCGAGAACTGCCACGGCCCGGGGGCGGCCGTGTGGCCAGCAGCCAGGGCTGTTAGTGGCCCAGCCCGTCCCGCGGCTGCGTGGGAGCACCTGGGATGGTGCTGGGAGAAGACCTGAGGCGGCGCGGGGCACGGATCCCCTCAGTTGTGCAGAGGTCCAAATTATGGCAGTGCGCTAAGTACAGACGGTCTGAAAAATCCTCATGTTAAAGGCAGAATTGCCTCTCTTCTTGTGGAGAAATATCCTAAAAACTGCACTTTGAATTGACTTCAATGTTCAGCCTTGAAACTGCAAGCAGAGGTTTTGAGTTTTCTTGCTCTGCTTCACAGTCTTCCTACTTCCGCTGTTGACTTATAAATAAATCGCTGTTTCATAAACAGCCGCGGGTAAGCCGGGTTCGATTCCCGTTCCCTGGTGGACATAGCAATGTTGGAAAAAGCCTCCACAGCTGCAGAGCAGTGGAAATGCCATTCACTTTAATTGTATTCAGACTTCAGAGCTGTCCTCTTGAAAGCAAGGCTTTAGCAGACATTTGTACTCAAGGGGAAGATTTTCTGCCACTTAGGAAGTCAGGAGATAATCTTACTAAATTCTGAAAATGTTAAGCTTTTGCAAAATCTCTGTCAATCCTAAACAAATGATGGTTTCCAGTGTCCCTGCCCACTACAGAATATAGCAGAGACCTCATGCTGTTGTGTTTTCTGACCCAGGCTCTCCAGAATACCTGTTGTATTATTGCTATGGACTCTAGGCTTCTTATCACTGCTGTCACACGTCTCAGTGTTTTATTGATCCCATATCCATCTGTCATCAGTCTATAGCAGGGCTTTCCTGAATCCCAATATCCCAGCAAGTGCCCTTGATTGCATTGCTACAAGTCAGATAAAGGGGTGTACAATAATATCAGTCTGGCCATTCTTTAAGGGAGGGAGGAAAAAAAACCAACCAAAATCAACCCCAAAACCCAGAAAACACGAACAGCCACCCTGGCACAAATTTAATGTGTGCATGCCCAATAGCTCTGATGGATCTGGGACATGTGTAAGACCAGCCGGGCTGGTTAGAAACTATCCAGGTGGCATCTCTAAATTACAGGACAGTCCTACGTTTAGCAATATCTTCGACTCTGTTTCTCGTTCATGTGTTTTCCATGTGTTTGGATTGTGAAGGGATTTGTTTACTGACTCTCTTCCATACAGTGAATGGAGATGAGGACCAAGGGCTGGAAGAGGTGTAACCAGAGAGGGAAGAAATTGAGCAAAAACTGATAGGAGAGAAAAACTGTATGTTTTTTTGCTGATGGGCATGTTGCCTTTCACCATCATGCCCAAAGCAATGCTTATAGCAATGTCTATAGCAGCCAGAAGCAGGCTGCTGCCCTGCCCCAATACATTTACTTGGTATATCTGTCTCCAGGGAAAGAGGACAGCTGGGAATGGACTTTATGAGTCATTCCAGCAATAGTGGCTGCCTTTTTTCCTGGTTAGCAAACAGCAACACTTACAGAAACAGTTAGATCTACATTAGATTCCATCCTTAAATGAGGCATTCTGTCTTTTAGTTGTGCATAAATCAACTATAATTCACAGATCAAGTAAAATGATTGTGTGAATGTAGAGGGCAGAGCATATAGCCCTCCTACCGCCAGAAAATATCACGGCCACCACTAAACAAGTCCATTTTCCTGTTCTTTTTAAAAGCAAGTTAAAAGGTAAGTTGGGTAAGCTCTATCCAATGCAAAACTTCAGAGCTCTTCAACTCAGTCTCACTATCATCAGAACAGGATTTACTGGGGCTGCTAAGAAAGATCATAGAATCACAGAATAGTTTGGGTTGGAAGGGACCTTAAAGATCATCTAGTTCCCACCTCCCTGCCCTGGGCAGGGACAACTCCCACCAGAGCAGGTTGCTCAAAAGATGTTATCCCAATCACTACAATAGCCCTGTCCAACGCAATGCACAATTCGTATTACTTGAGGGTTGAGGGTTGATGCAATATCCTTTTTATTAGCAATCTATGAGCTATTTGCTGGCCATACTCTTGCCACAGCTTTATTCCTCTTACTAGAATAAAGCAAACTACACTGTCACCTGAGCTCCTAGGCTTGATTTATTTTTTTTTTTAAATCTGCATAATGGATCCAACATCTACCCCATAATATTGCAACACTGCATAAATAAACTACTTTAATTGCAAATGCACAAAACTGGGAAAGGTTAAGATATAATGATCAATATCACCACATTGCTCAAAGACTTCTCCACATTGCGAATCATTGCTAAAATGGCACCATCTAAGGAGCCTGGAATACAGTTTGGGATTTGTCTTAATGAAATTGTCAAAACGTTTGGTGGCTGAAGTCACAAAAGCCTGTGTAATAATGTGCTTGTAAACATCAAAGCAGCAGATTTAGAATACACCTGCTTCATCACGTCCTTTGTCCCTATCCAGAATATGGAAATAGGCAGATTCAAGTCAGATTATTAACATTATTTGGAGTACTCAAAGCCAGACTGGACAGGGCTTTGAGCAACCTGGTCTGGTGGGAGGTGTCCCTGCTCAGGGCAAGAGGTGGACTACATGATCTTGAAGGTCCCTTCCAACCCAAACCAGTCTATGATTCTATAAACAGCATTACTACCCCTAACTGCCCATTCTTACATCCTCTCACAAAAGCTGCTTTCCCACAAATGACTGAACTTTTCATAGAGTATGTCCTTAAGTTCAGTAGATCATAGTCTGAAATTTTTAGATGATATGAAATCTGTTGTCTAGTTTTAATCTAACCTTGTTAGTAAGTCATTCTTCAGTAAAATTCACTTCTAATAAACATCTGGAGAGAGACACTTTCCCAAGAGTTTTAATAGTCCCTACAGTTGACCCTGTACAGGTTCTAAGGGCTGCCTTAAATTAGTTTAACCCTTGCCTTTTCTTCTTTATTTGCACTTTAGCAGCAGGCTGTTGTGATCATGAGGCTTAATACATTACAGGTTCTCTGGCTTCCATAGTGCCAGGAAGTGGTGTGGGGCTGCTCCTGGTTGACTTGCTAAACAATAAGGCAGCACCATTGTTGTGGTTTCAGCCAAAATTACCAAAAGCAAACTGAGAGGTGGCCCTTTCTCCCCCCAAAAAAGAAGGGAGAGGAAGAGG
Organism: Nycticryphes semicollaris; assembly: GCA_013400055.1. Lineage (NCBI taxonomy): Eukaryota > Metazoa > Chordata > Aves > Charadriiformes > Rostratulidae > Nycticryphes > Nycticryphes semicollaris. The sequence continues at coordinate 32,840 of VXBJ01006356.1, forward strand.
ATAAGGAGATTTATGAGTTTAGAGTGAACTAAGCTACTTTAATGAAGTATTAATACTAAAATTAAAACAAAAACAAAAGGAAGAAAATAATGAAATAGATACAATATATACAAAGCCATATCAAGCTTCCAGGATGACGATCACGTCACCAGCAGGCATCAGGAAAAGTCCCAGACTGGACTCAGTGATCAACAGGAGCTGGATTCCAGATCTGGAGTCAGGAATGCTGATCAGAGGTAGACAAGCAGACAGGATCCTCCTCAGATGTCAGCCATCAAAGAAAAAGGGAGTTGACCTTTTGATACCTCAGCGTTTATACTGAGCATGATGCAGATGGGATGGTCAGTTGGTCAGTTTTGGGTCACCTGTCCTGTCCAATCCTCCCTACAGGGGCGACCCCTCGATGCTTTTCTGCTTCCGACCCTCCAATGGGGTAAATAATGAAATTAACTGATCTTGGTTATTGTAGCAATAAGTATGAGCAAGGGCCTCTCTGCACCATTCCTTGGTATAATCAGGTCTTATCACTGTGAAAATTAACAATTTCTGAACAACACACTGTTAATTTCAGAGTTTAGTTAGTTAGAAGAGGCCCAGCTGAAAAAGTAAAATTACTGAACAGAAAATTGACTCATTTTACCTCAAACAAGGACAACCATATAAGTAAGTTTAGAACGTGTTACAGAGGAGGGAAAAGTGGGATGTGACATAAAGCAGAGTTCACATGAGACCGTCTATGGTAAATAGTGCACAGGGAAAATTTCTGTAAGCGAACAGTGGACTACAAAGTTGTCCTCAGTGGACAAATCCAAATCACAGTTCATGACTTAAATCTTGTAAGTGTTGGACAAAGAAAATCTCATTTTAACCATCCAAACTGCAAGGCACACAGTCGTGATATGAAAAAAGAAAAAATAATAATTTACTGCATAGATAAAATAATTTAGAACAGATGAAGGCTTAAACTACTGTAATACTTCAGGTGAGAAAAAATGCATAATTAAATAAAATAAATAACTTATCAAAATATATGTCTAGCCTTTACGATGCAGTCATTTTGAAGAATAATTTTTTAAGGCAAGGTCAAAATCACTGCTCTTAAATTTGTTGATATGGAGAACTGATTTAAATAAATCTAATTTTGATATGGGAAGCTTTCAAACTAAAATACTTTTAAACTTTATTGAAATCAAACTGAAATAATTTTGACCCTTACAGATCCCTGTTTTGTGAGATAAAACACTGTGGTGCAGACCCATTTTAAAAAGGTTTTCTTCTTATTATTCTGCCTTATAAATCTGTACTACCTTCTTGGTATCCAGAAAAAAAAATTGTCCAGTAAACACTGATACTTAATATATTTTTTAATCATAAAAACATTTACTTCATTTAACTGAGAACGTTTTATGTGCCTTCTGAATTAATTCAGAATTCAGTTCTTGCCTTAAAACAGGGCAAAGTAGAAGGCAATGAAACCATATGAACAGGTTAAATTTGTCAGATAATAATACTTTAGGCAGACAGACCAAAGGTACCCCAATTTTCTTTTAGACCTTTAATTCCAGACTACAGATATATTTCGCAACCTAAAAGAATGCATTTTAAGAATTACAGAAGTATCTTAGAATTGTTAAAAATTATTTGGTTTTGGCTTATAAAGGTTGTTCTCTTTTTTTGACTGTAGCTACTATTTTTGGAATTCTAATATTATAAAAGCGTGAAAGTTTTAAAATCTTTGTTTAAAGTCTACTTCCTTCAATTGCATACTCCAAGTCAGGAAGAAGTTTACAGCTCTTCAAGGCACAGAATTCAACTTCTAGTAATGATTCATTCACCGAGGAGCTCTTACAGCTGATTTGAACTAAAACCATTGATCACAATGCTTCAGTTAGTTAGTCTTCTCAGAATACCTATACTCTTTTTCATTCATTTCTGTGGAGTAACTAAACTTGTTTCTAGAGCCAAGGCAAATATTAAACAGCGATACATAAACTTTAAACAAAAAAATGATTCAGAACTAACATTCTTCAGCAGACAACAAGAACCATAACTACCTTTCCCCTTCCCAATAGCTTTTATTATATGCTTAAAAAAATAAAAATTGTGTATTTGTATACAACATATACAAATATCCTAATAAATAGGAAGAATTCTTCATCTGAAATCACAGATATGGATTGATTCTCATTTTTTAATACATTAAGCTAATAGTGAAAAGTCATTCTCATTTTAGAGAAAATAGACATCAGTATTCTCTTCCATCTTCCTATCCAGGATGGTGTCTTCTGTTAGGGACAGTGCTTGCAGATTTGAGAACACCTGATCTCTGCAGGTGCAGAAAAACCCACATGGCAGTTAATTTCTATTGCTTAACCCAGGCTAGAGCGGTGTAAATGCCTCCTTTGAAGATGAAAACTTCTTTGCTTACTGTCATTTAGTAAGAAACTTTTGCTACTGAAAACTTAAGAAAACTTGAACAGCCTTAAAAGATCTTTCTATGTGCCTAAATTATATAAATCAACTGCACAAACCCAATGCATGTATATACAGAAATATATGGGATTTTAAAAAGTTTTTGAACAAGCATAATAGTAATGTAAGATTTTATCAAAATCTATCTGAGCTCTCTTACTGAGGATAGTATATAAGTAGGGTGGGGATCACAACATGTTTTACTACTCTGTTGATGGGAATGGACCGGAACCCAGGAACAACATAATTATTGTTATTGTGTTATTGTGACTAATTTAGTGTTAAAGCAGAGAAGGAAGTGGGAGAAGCAAAGCATTCGGAATTATTAGTTGCATGTACACACAACAAGGCAATCATTGTGCTCTTCCTGTAATTGAAATGCAGACAGTAGAGTTGCCTCTCTCTCCCCCTCTCAAAATAACTACTTGGATTTATCAATTTATTTATTTATTTTCCTTAATTTATATTATGTCCCTCAATTTTATGGTTAGGAACAAATTACTATGATTAAAACAGAAGACATTTTCAACTCTTGATGAAGCTACACCTTCCTGTTGCTCTTGCAGTATAGTTGAAAAGATCAATATCCCTTTCTTCAGTTTCAACTAAGAAAAAGTCAAAATGAACAAATGTGTTTTGCTGTGCACTTAACGAGACCAGAGTAAGTCTCTTCTTCTTGTGCCAAACCCAAGTGAGAAAATAAATACCAAGAAGATTTGACTTAATAAATCATGTGTAGGGTTAGGAACATTGTCTGGGCTCCTACTGTTATATGTACCAGAAGTTTATTTCACCTGTGGAAAAGCTGCTAAACTACTCCCTGGCTGCTTGACTGTCTTCAGCACAGATGTGGTAGATAAAGTAATGTAGTTCTTAGAAGGCCCAGCTAGAGTTTACCTGATAACAAATGATTTGCACTGAAAAAACAAACCATATTTTCTATTGTGTCTATTTTATACTGGCTTCAGATAAAGAAATTGAGGGGGAAAAGGATTTTGTTTTGACCAAGGATGGGGAGCCACCAGTCAGCACACCTGTGAAGGGGAAAGATGGGAGATACTTTACACTTTTGGTGTAAGATGTTCTTGGAGTCTTTAATCCGGGAGGGCCACGTGGGGCTGCGACCATGTATCCTCACCTTTGCCACCCCAAGAGGATGGGAAAGAATGAGGACAACATAGGCAATGCTGGAAACAGATCAGTGCGTAAAGATGCTCCTTGACTCCATGGGTTATTGGACAACTGGGGCATTTTTGTTGCCTTTTTCTGCTTTTGTCACTGGTGTGATGACAGGCACTATTGATGTTTCACACTGGAGACTCTGGTGACATTGTAGAGTCACAGTGCTGCACACCTCAGTCTGCTTTTTGATGATGACCCATGATTTTAGCCTCACAGACAGGATGATGCTACAAACTATCTTTTCTTTTTCATGTGCTGCTAAGGGTGAAGCAAGAACATAGCTGGGTTTAATGCTCCATGTCTTTTTTCAGAGAATGTACTATGGGCAAGTCACCTGAAGTAGGTTTCTGCATTCATCTCGTTTGCATGAACTCAGGAATCTCAGGCAGCACACAGTGCTTCCAGCTGGGGACTCCTTCGTGTGGTGCCAGCAAGCAGGTTCAGCCTTTCCTTCTGCACTCTCCTGCTCTTGGAGCACCAAATCACACTAAGCTGTTCTGACCTCCATATAAATGTTCTCATTTGTTTTTATGTCTCCCATCGGAACAGGCTGCACACTTGATATTGTAGGCTGACTCTCAGGATCTGCTTTTTGCCAGTTCTTTATCTTAGGTCAGTATCATTTACTTGTATATGGCAGCAGAAAATAATGGTTTCACACACTAGAGAACCCTAAAATATCTTCATACTTTATAAAATGTCTGTTTTCTGCACTCATTGGTCTTTGGGAGAGCGCTCAGCTTTGCCATTCCTTTCCACAATCCCACACTGCCTCATCAGAGCACAAAGCCCTGGGCTCTGCATGATTATTAAAAGAAATGTCAGGGGGAGGGAGCTAGGTGGGGGTGTGTGTTAGAAAGGATGTTTATGAATAAGTCATGGGTGTTAATACCTATGGTGAGTAATGAATGGGAAATCCTAAGGGCCAGCATACCTGGGCAATTGCATTCCACAGTACCTGTCATGACTAGTAAAGCCCAGTCTGCTTTGCATGTGAGTAGAGCTATTCTTTCATCTGTTTCTAAAAATGAGTATGACTTAAATAAAAATGCAATGTGCATTCTAGCCATGGCCCAATTTGGCATACCACACTACAGGGCCGGCCCTACAGTTTTTATCAAAAGCAGCAGCCAGAACCTGTTCCTGTGGGCACGCGGTAATACTGGACCTGGTACCACCGTCTGTCAGAGCCCATCATGGGCACTAGTTTCTTGGCAAGGCTGTGGTCTTACCAAGAGGAGCTGCCAGTCCGTATGAGCATTATCTCTGGATCTGGTGTTACACAAGGATTGTCAGTCACTCGAGGAGCGACTTGTTTTAGACGTCATCTCCAAACACCTTAAAGAACAGGAAACCATTGGAAGTGGTTAACATAGATTTATCAAAGGTAAATCACGCTTGACCAATCTGATAGCCTTCTATGATGTTATACATGGATGGCTGGATGAGGGGAGAGCAGCAGATACACCTACCTTGACTTCAGCAAGGCTTTTGACACTGTCTCCCATAACACCCTCATTGGGAAACTGAGGAAGTGTGGGCTAGATGAGGGGGCAGTGAGGTGGATTGAGTCCTGGCTGTGTGACAGTACTCAGAGGGTTGTAATTAATGGAGCAGGGTCAGGTTGGAGGCCTATAACCAGTGGTGTCCCCCAAGGGCCAATACTTGATCGAGTCTTGTTCAACATATTCATCAATAACCTGGACAAGGGGCCTGAGTGTATCCTCAGCAAGTTCGCTGATGAAACCAAACTGGGAGGGCTGGTTGACACTCCAGAAGGCTGTGCTGCCATCCAGTGTGACCCGGACAGGCTGGAGAGCTGGGCAGAGAAAAACCTAATGAGGTTCTACAAGAGCAAATGTAGGGTCCTGCACCTGGGGAGGAAGAATTCCAGGCACTGATATAGGTTTCCTTTCTTTTGTATATACAATCTCAAAGGTATTTTTTTGTCTTCTCCATGCCAGACCAGTTGTGTGATCTGGGGGGGGGTGTTTCTAAAAACTGCTGTGGACATGGGAGAGGGACAGGAGAGTTATCCAGGATGTGCTGCCACCTCCTGCAGATGCACACCCTGAAGATAACATTTTATTGGGTTTTTTTGGCCAAAGTCTAAGGAGAAATAAACAGTCCTCACTGAACACAGGACCTATTGCTCTTATTGTGTTCCAATTAAAGGTCACATGCCAGTGACTCAGAGGGCTATGTTCTTCATCCTGGAAATCAGGACCTAATATTCAGGAATAATTACCTTCAGGCTTCTCCTATTTCACACGTATCTTAACTTTAAATTTATAACTTGTTTTTTAGGAAAATAAGAATGCCTTTGTCTCCCCAGCTTAATGTAATTTATTTTATTTCTTCATTTTAAATGTCAAATGTAATATAAAACATTTCTATAATACCTTCAGATGTTTTGTATGGGTTTTTTTTCATGTGTAAATAATAAGTTTGTAAATAATCCAACCTCTATAGCCTGAAAAAAAAATATAACATCAAATTAATAAGATAGAACAAGTAAAATTAGACCTTACACTTTTAATAATATTCTTACTGTAGTTATTTAGTACTTCTTAACCTCTTTATTATTAGAGCTTAAGACTACTAACAAATGTCGGGGAGGGTTTGGCCACAAATACTTATTGCAGCTGGAAGCGTCTACTTTCTTTGTAAATGATTGTTGGGTAAACAGAAACTAAAATGTTAGTGAAATAATCACATTTTTCAAACCACTATTCAAATTATTCTTACTGTTTACACAAAACCCATTAGTGTTTTGCCTGCTGATGTATCTGTACTTGGTCAAAAGTCATAGAAATAAAATGTATGGCAGACTATTAGCATTTTCACTTCTCATTAAAGATATAAAGAATATAAAAAAAATCTAAAAATAGAACAAGTAATGTTTCACTCCTAAAACAACGAAATGTGGGAGAAAAGGCTTTTTCAATGGCAGCATCTCTTACACCCTGAATAGCAGCTGGTAGAGGCCTATTTAGAAGACTTTTGTGTGAATGCTATGCTGAACAAAATGTGGAATTTAAGCTGCTGTTAAATGCAGATAAAGGTCAGAGATCACGATCTCCAGAAATGATCACTTGCAATATTTCTAACTTCTTTTGTGCACAGGAGGGATGTGCAATGCAAAAAAAACCCAGACAATTAACTGCAAAATAAGGTTTTCTTGGCAACTGAGAGGAATTTACTGCTCCTAACAATGGCCAGCATACAAATAGGTTTGAAATTCAGACACTGACAACTGTTGGAAAAGAACTGCAGAAATAGTATCTGTCTCTCATCAGATGGCTGCTAGGGAAAGGACATAATTTGACTTTTTTTTCTAGGAAGTTTCTCCTTCATTGCTGGAGCTTTCTTATTCACACTTAGATTTTGTAAACTTCATTTTTAGTTATAACCATTTACAGATGTAAATAATGTTACAGAAACTGTAGCTCACACTTATTAACACATTTACTTTTATTGTAAAAACATATGTAAAGATTCCTACCCACACTGTTGTGGAAATGGAATAGCACTTACATAGTATATTTATTATTTTATCTATTAGAAAGTGAACATATGTATTATGTTTTGCATGATATTTTTAGTTTATTTTTCATATATCCTCCAATGAATCACATATACATGTTTTGAGTTTGACCTGTGCACACACTGACATCTTATTATGCTCCTTACATTCTAGTAAAAACTAATACTGCATCTAGTCTCTGCGAGTGATTACTGATGTATTTGAATTAGTCCTGCAGACTTCACTCAAAAAAATAAGCTTTGTATACGCAACTGACAATTTAAAATTAAACATATTTATAGATATTACTGGGCTAGAATATTAGGTACCATAGATGTCATGCTCAGAATATAAACGGGGGTTGGCCGTGGGGTGGGAATCTGTGATCACTACTCAGGAAAGCATCAATTCACTGGGTGGTGAGAGTGACTTGTGTCACTCTTGTGATTATTATTGTTATTTTCATTTTCTCTTCTTGTTCTATTAAACTGCCTTTGTCTCAGCCCATGAGTTTTTTCTTTCCCTTCCCCTCCTTTTCACTCTCTTCTCCCTGGGACCTCCTTGGTTAGTCAGGACTGCTGATAAATGATGGCAAGTGGCTTGGTGAGCACCTTCGCCACCTCAGTACCCTCAGGTGGATCCCATCCAACTTGTATATGTCTAAGTCACAGGTTGGTAACCATTTCCCTTTGTATTATGGGAGCTTCATTCTGCTCCTCATCCCTGTCTTCCAGCTCAGGGGGCTTGGAACTCAAAGAACAACTGGTCTTATCACTGAAGACGGAAGCAAAGAAAACATTAAGTACCTCAGCCTTTTCCTCGTGTTTGGTCACTATGTTCCCTGCTGCATCCAAGAGAAAACAGAGATTCCCTTTAACTCTCCTTTTGTTGCTTATGTATTTATAGAAGCAGTTTAAATTGTCTTTTAAAGCAGTAGCCAGACTGGGCTCTGGCCCTTCTGATTTTCTCCCTGTATAACCTCACAACATCCTTGTAGTCCTCCTGAGTTGCCTGACCCTTCTTCCAAAGGCCACAAAATCTCTTTTTTTTCATGCTACCAAGTTACAACCAAAGCTCTCTGTTCAGCCAGGCTAGTCTTCTTCCCCACTGGTGTGTCTTTCGGCACATAGGGACAGCCAGCTCCTGAGTCTTTAAGATGTCCTTCCTGAAGAATGCCCAGCCTTCTTGGACTACTCTGCCCTTCTGGACTGCCTCCCAAGGGACTCTGCCAACCAGGCTCCTGGCCTCTTTAAGAGGCCAGAGTCTGGGTCCCTTCAGAGGGGAGGGAGTGCACCCACTTGGAGCGCATTTGTGGTGGTGTAATGGACTTGCTTGCTTATGAGTACCACTAAATATCATCTTTCATGCATGTGATTTTTCTTCTACTCTTCACCTTGATTAAATCCAGAATATGAAAATACTTTTGGAAAGAAATTTACTCAAGCTGGTATTTCCTTAATGCGGTGTCAAAAGCTTGAAATGTGATTAAACTGACAGCATCCTGTAGCTTTGGATGTGTTGAACTGCATTCATTAAATAGGACTGTGGTTTTGTTTTGCAGAAACTTTATGCCCGACTATAAAAGTGCATTAGGTGCTACAGTGGCTTGGGGGTCTTTTGTATATAGGTATGCATATTTCTGCTGAGTTTTTAAGTAACATACGCTAATGCAAAGTACAAGGTCCTATGCAAACTTGCAGAATAATTTACTGACTTATCAAACAAGCTGAATCACTTTTAAACAAGAATTTAAATGGTTTTCACACTTTTGGAGCAGACTTAAAAGAAAGGGAAAAAAAGGGGGCTGCATAGGAGAAAACACTCCAAATGTGGTAAAGACAAATACTTTAAAGCACATCTGAATCAAAACATTGGACCATTACCAGAGTTATTATAATTAAATACCAATCAATTTGTAATACCAGTCTAATGTGTTGCTTCTTACATGGAAGCAGTGGCAAATACACAAAAGCAAGAGCTGTAGTGGCTGGGAATATGAGTGAATTCTACGGCTACATGAAGTTACAGCAACAGTCGCTTTGACATTGCAACTTACATCCCATCATAATGTTTCCCACAACTACACCTGTGCCTGTGGTCTGGATGCTTGGAGTGGGAGAGGAGCAATGTACCTCTCGAGTCCAGACTCAACCACAGTAACAAGTTCTTGGATCTAAACAAGATCCTGCTTGTTTGCTGAGCTATGTGTGCACCCTGGCAGAGGGCCTAGTCTTGGACCATGACAAAGGCTAGCTGATGTATCCTAATTTACTCCTCTTGCTTTCAGTGTAAGCCAAATTAACCTCAGGTTTGCCATGGATAAGGAGAACTCATGGGTAGCTAGGATGGCTCAGCTGATACACAGTTAAAGATATGGAAGGATATATATATAAAGGATATGGAAAAGGCTGAATTACTGAATGACTGTTTTGCCTCGGTCTTCACTGGCAAGGGCTCTAACCATACTGCCCAAGTCACAGAAGGCAAAAACAAGGGCTATGAGAATGAAGAACTGCCCACTGTAGGAGAAGATCAGGTTCAAGGCCATCTAAGGAACCTGAAAGTGCCTAAGACCTGATGAAATACATCCACGGGTCCTGAGGGAGCTGGTAGATTAAGTTGCTAAGCCGCTTTCCATCGTATTTGAGATGTCATGGAAATCTGGTGAAGTTCCTGCTGACAGGAAAAGGTGAAACACAACCCCAGTAATCAAAAAGGGAAAAAAGGAAGGCCCAGGGAACTACAGGCTGGTCAGTCTCACCTTTATGCCTGGCAAGATCATGGAGCAGATCCTCCCNAATTTAAAATTAAACATATTTATAGATATTACTGGGCTAGAATATTAGGTACCATAGATGTCATGCTCAGAATATAAACGGGGGTTGGCCGTGGGGTGGGAATCTGTGATCACTACTCAGGAAAGCATCAATTCACTGGGTGGTGAGAGTGACTTGTGTCACTCTTGTGATTATTATTGTTATTTTCATTTTCTCTTCTTGTTCTATTAAACTGCCTTTGTCTCAGCCCATGAGTTTTTTCTTTCCCTTCCCCTCCTTTTCACTCTCTTCTCCCTGGGACCTCCTTGGTTAGTCAGGACTGCTGATAAATGATGGCAAGTGGCTTGGTGAGCACCTTCGCCACCTCAGTACCCTCAGGTGGATCCCATCCAACTTGTATATGTCTAAGTCACAGGTTGGTAACCATTTCCCTTTGTATTATGGGAGCTTCATTCTGCTCCTCATCCCTGTCTTCCAGCTCAGGGGGCTTGGAACTCAAAGAACAACTGGTCTTATCACTGAAGACGGAAGCAAAGAAAACATTAAGTACCTCAGCCTTTTCCTCGTGTTTGGTCACTATGTTCCCTGCTGCATCCAAGAGAAAACAGAGATTCCCTTTAACTCTCCTTTTGTTGCTTATGTATTTATAGAAGCAGTTTAAATTGTCTTTTAAAGCAGTAGCCAGACTGGGCTCTGGCCCTTCTGATTTTCTCCCTGTATAACCTCACAACATCCTTGTAGTCCTCCTGAGTTGCCTGACCCTTCTTCCAAAGGCCACAAAATCTCTTTTTTTTCATGCTACCAAGTTACAACCAAAGCTCTCTGTTCAGCCAGGCTAGTCTTCTTCCCCACTGGTGTGTCTTTCGGCACATAGGGACAGCCAGCTCCTGAGTCTTTAAGATGTCCTTCCTGAAGAATGCCCAGCCTTCTTGGACTACTCTGCCCTTCTGGACTGCCTCCCAAGGGACTCTGCCAACCAGGCTCCTGGCCTCTTTAAGAGGCCAGAGTCTGGGTCCCTTCAGAGGGGAGGGAGTGCACCCACTTGGAGCGCATTTGTGGTGGTGTAATGGACTTGCTTGCTTATGAGTACCACTAAATATCATCTTTCATGCATGTGATTTTTCTTCTACTCTTCACCTTGATTAAATCCAGAATATGAAAATACTTTTGGAAAGAAATTTACTCAAGCTGGTATTTCCTTAATGCGGTGTCAAAAGCTTGAAATGTGATTAAACTGACAGCATCCTGTAGCTTTGGATGTGTTGAACTGCATTCATTAAATAGGACTGTGGTTTTGTTTTGCAGAAACTTTATGCCCGACTATAAAAGTGCATTAGGTGCTACAGTGGCTTGGGGGTCTTTTGTATATAGGTATGCATATTTCTGCTGAGTTTTTAAGTAACATACGCTAATGCAAAGTACAAGGTCCTATGCAAACTTGCAGAATAATTTACTGACTTATCAAACAAGCTGAATCACTTTTAAACAAGAATTTAAATGGTTTTCACACTTTTGGAGCAGACTTAAAAGAAAGGGAAAAAAAGGGGGCTGCATAGGAGAAAACACTCCAAATGTGGTAAAGACAAATACTTTAAAGCACATCTGAATCAAAACATTGGACCATTACCAGAGTTATTATAATTAAATACCAATCAATTTGTAATACCAGTCTAATGTGTTGCTTCTTACATGGAAGCAGTGGCAAATACACAAAAGCAAGAGCTGTAGTGGCTGGGAATACGAGTGAATTCTACGGCTACATGAAGTTACAGCAACAGTCGCTTTGACATTGCAACTTACATCCCATCATAATGTTTCCCACAACTACACCTGTGCCTGTGGTCTGGATGCTTGGAGTGGGAGAGGAGCAATGTACCTCTCGAGTCCAGACTCAACCACAGTAACAAGTTCTTGGATCTAAACAAGATCCTGCTTGTTTGCTGAGCTATGTGTGCACCCTGGCAGAGGGCCTAGTCTTGGACCATGACAAAGGCTAGCTGATGTATCCTAATTTACTCCTCTTGCTTTCAGTGTAAGCCAAATTAACCTCAGGTTTGCCATGGATAAGGAGAACTCATGGGTAGCTAGGATGGCTCAGCTGATACACAGTTAAAGATATGGAAGGATATATATATAAAGGATATGGAAAAGGCTGAATTACTGAATGACTGTTTTGCCTCGGTCTTCACTGGCAAGGGCTCTAACCATACTGCCCAAGTCACAGAAGGCAAAAACAAGGGCTATGAGAATGAAGAACTGCCCACTGTAGGAGAAGATCAGGTTCAAGGCCATCTAAGGAACCTGAAAGTGCCTAAGACCTGATGAAATACATCCACGGGTCCTGAGGGAGCTGGTAGATTAAGTTGCTAAGCCGCTTTCCATCGTATTTGAGATGTCATGGAAATCTGGTGAAGTTCCTGCTGACAGGAAAAGGTGAAACACAACCCCAGTAATCAAAAAGGGAAAAAAGGAAGGCCCAGGGAACTACAGGCTGGTCAGTCTCACCTCTATGCCTGGCAAGATCATGGAGCAGATCCTCCTGGAATCTCTGCTAAGGCATGTGGAAAATAAGGAGGTGACTGGTGACAGGCAACATGGTTTCACCAAGGGCAAGTCATGCCTGACAAATTTGGTGGCATTTTATGATATTGCCACAGCCTTGGTAGAAAAGGGCAGAGCAACAGACATCATCTACCTGGACTTAGGCAAAGCAATTGATACTGTCCTGCACAACATGCTGGTCTCAGAGTTGGAAAGTCATGGATTTGATGGATGGACCGCTCAGCAGATCAGGAACTGGCTTGATTGCCACACTCAAAGGGTTGTGGTTGATGGTTCAATCTCTAAGTGGTGGCCAGTGACAAGCGGTGTTCCTCAGGGCTCAGTACTGGCACCAGTGTTGTTTAACATCTTTACTGGAGATATGGACAGTGGGATGGAAACCTCAGCAAGTTTTCCGGCAACACCAAGCTGTGTGGTGTAGTCGACACGCTGGAGGGAAGAGATGCCATCCAGAGGGACATGGACAGGCTGGAGAGGTGGGCTCGTGCGAATCTCATGAAGTTCAACCAAGCCAAGTGCAGGGTCCTGCACCTGGGACATGGTAATCCCAAGCACAAATACAGGTTGGACAGAGAATGGATGGAGAGCAGCCCTGAGGAGAAGGACTGGGGAGTGCTGGTGGATGAGAAGCTCCACATGAGCTGGCAGTGTGCACTGGCAGCCCAGAAAGCCAACCCCATCCTGGGCTGCATCAAAAGAAGCGTGGCCAGCAGGTTGTAGGAGGTGATTCTACCCCTCTACTCTGCTCTCCTGAGACCTCACCTGGAGTGCTGTGTCCAGCTCTGGATCCTCAGCACAGGAAGGACATGGAACTGTTAGAACGGGTCTGGTGGAGGGCCACAAAGATGACCAGAGGGCTGGAGCACGTCTCCTGTGAGAGACTTGGGGTTGTTGATTGTACCCTTCCTTTGTACAGATTCTCCTCTGTGATTCTTCATTGTGTCAATTTATATCACTAAACTGCTGAAAATAATCTACGTCATTCATGCTGGGACACAAAAAGTAAATGGAGACAAATGCAAATACTCAGAGTCAGAAACTTAGGAAATATGCCATTTAGGCTAAACAGAAAAATGTCAGGTCATTCTTAAATAATGTCAAGTCATCAAAAACACAAATATGACTTGGATCTGTAAGAGGCGTTAGGCAAATAATAAAAGAATTGCATCTTTTTGTGGTCAACTGACCCCTTGCCTAGTGGAGGTAAAAATCAAGGTCAGTCTCCTTCTGGGGAAACTCTCTCATATTTTTTATGAAATGTCCTTACATTAGATTATTGGCTAGGCTCTGTATATGAGAAAATGAGGAGGGGGGGTCCTCTCATTGGAAGCTGTTATGCAGAAAAAGGTCAAAAAAAGTTCGTTATCCATGAAATCACGAAATCAGATTGTCTCTTTTAAAACACGATTGCCTCTACCACTAACAATCAGACATATTCACATATACATAATTGGTTTGTTTTCACAGTAACATCTTTTTCTGGATGAAAAGGTAACTTTTACATATCGATTTCCACATCCACATAAGAGTCTATTGGGAATTTTAATGAGGGTAAATGCACTTATGAAGGCCTCATCCAAAATCGAATTAGAAGTGTTTCTTGCAAAGACATGTTTTTCTTTTGCTGATTTACTCCATTTTCTTCCCTTTCTAAGAATTATAGCTTTGTATTGTATATATTTCTCATGCCTTATTGACACTTCACACATGGTCCATGAGTCAATGCCTTAGTGATACTTTCTAATATATTACCTGTAGCACAAAGCACACGTAAGCTGGAAGGACCACTGGATCTTTTTGAAATACCTGCTGTTCTAATACAGAAAGTAAAAACAAAGATGGTCTTAACACCAACAGAATGCAAAGCTGACAGGAAACAGGACACTTGACAACGAGACCATATTTCTTACTAGATAGAACAGTGGTGTCAGCAAAAGGTCATCATGTATTTAAAGACTGAATCGTAACCCATACGTCCAGGAGACCAATACAGAGATGGTTAAGATGCAAATGCTTAAAGCTTTCTAAATGCAAGATTCTCTTTATGAAGTTATCCTGGGAAATACCTCGCTTATGTACATTGGCAATTCAACAGATGGCACCCTTTCCGCTCAGTACAAATCTTCTGTACTGCAATGTGGGGTAGTGTTCATCTGCAGGTGATAAGCTGCTTCTTTCTCAGTTTGGACATTAAATGGAGATACTTAGCGTTTGTATTTATGATTTCTAGGTGATTATTTGCAAGAGCTGAAGAAATTATATTTGTGTAGTCCTTATATCTTCATTTGGGACACACAAGTCTGTCTCGACTTTGGGAGTTTCAGAGTTAACACTATTCCTGTTTGTTTTAAATGATATGTAATGTTGCCATACACTGTCAAATAGATGTTGAGTTCCACTTCAAGAATGGATTCAGATAGCACTGAGTGACAGGATCCCTATATACAGTTTGCATTTTGGCTTGTTATATTGTAGCTATAAAGTATTTTGACTCTTCAGGATGAAAATTGCTAAGTATCTGTGAAATAATTACTGCTGTAATAGAGAGACTGCAAAGCCTGGGTAAATAAAATGTATCCAGTTTTTAAATGAATTTTCAAGTATAAAAATAAAAATACAGCCAGAAAAAAGGAAGGAGAAACTACTAAACACAGATGTTGTCATCTATATAAATCCATTGGAAATTTTTAAGTTTAAGACCACTAGGTGGGGTTGTAAACAATATTGTATTGGTGTTATTTGTTAGATTTCACTGAAACTATACGCTGCCAAAAATGTAATCTCCAGGAAATTAAGTAAGCAATAGTACACAAACAAAACAGAACTAAGGCTTTCACAATAATTCATTTATTTTAAAATACTACATCTCATATGTAGGTGGAAAAAGGTTTCTAAAACGTACTGTGGGTTCAATGATTCTGTTGTGTAATCCCACAATATTATGTTCTACTTTTTTTTCCTTTTTTGTATCTTGGTATCCATTTTGCTCACTGATGAAGCACGTTTTTTACCCATTTGTGGTAATAGTTTATTGTCACCAGTAGCAATTTTATAACTGAATTCTTACCGATTAACTGTATCCCAGTGATACACAGAGGGACAAGACCACACAGCAAGACAAACTGTACCACCCCAATCCTAATACTCTCAGACTGCTTTACATACCCCTTGAGAAACTGCCTTGTTGCAAGACATTATGATGCTTTGTTGTGTCATTTATGTGTACTTTTTGAACACAATGTGAAAAGGACAAGGTCACTATTACGTTACTGAAACGGTGAGTGTACATTCTGAGGATGTTACCCCCTGTAATTTTTGAGCATATCCATTGCATCTTAGAGTAAATTTACTCCTATTTGTCTTCCTTGCAAATAAGGCTTGCATCCATCCATGTAACTGCATGCAAAACCACCAGTATTGTTTATTTATATGTCATTATCAATACTGAAGATTCTTTTTATAATATATTAGAAATTTTCTCTTCAGTTCCAATTATAAAGGTTGATGCTATTTTCTTTTTTTCCTCTGAGTCTCAATCAATTAAACATTGGTCAGCTTTGAAATCAGTCATGGATTTTTTTAACTGTCTCCTGCTCATCTTCGAGATCATCTGTCATCTTAGCTCAGACTATAATACCAGTTTAGCATATTGCTGAACAAGTAGTGTTGTCTGGAATTTAAATAACGTAGATCTGGTAAGAAAAAATATTTGCATTTGAGGAAGAGTGGATTGAATTATGAATTATTGCTTATCTGTAAAGTTAAACCACCAGGATTTCAATCTAGCTCTGGAGAGCAAAATAAAGGTCTAATAAAAAGAAAGCTTGCATCTTAATTTTTTTATAACATAACTTGGTCTGCTTCTATTTACTGTGCAGAATTATAATATTCTTATGCTAATATATTTAGATTCCTGTGATTACACTTGACATAATTAAATTTAGAATGTGTTTTGTTTGCAAGGTGTCATTTAGCCTTTGCATTGTTGTCACTTAGTAAGATAAAGAATAAATATGGTAAGAAACACCCATCATTTCTCATAATTTAAGGCACATTCATGGAATTAGTTAAATCAATATATTTTATTTGATACCAAAACCATAGGTTCTTTTATTTGCCTTAATGAATAAGCATGACTGGCAGTTTCATATGAAGAGATAACGCAGAGGAAAAAAGAACACATGATTTTAATTCCATCACAAAGCTCTATAAGCTGCAAGTGAGAGATGCAAATAAATACAGTACTCCTTAAAAATAATCAGTTTGAGTTTATCATTGTCAGCTCTAAAATAACTAGTTAAGGCTAATGTTTACTTTATGATTAACAGTCATCCAAGTGATTATCCAAAACAAATATATGCAATTAACATTGATTATGGTTCTGAATCTAAAGTTATTGCCCTTAAAAAAATCAAAGGATGAAAGAAAAGACCCAAAACCTCAATGACCCGAATAAGGCCACTGAGCTTGCATATTGCACCTTCCCAGCAATTTTGTCAGAAATCATTTACGCAACAGTTCTAGACTTTTAAAAGCCTAAAGCCATCTGAAGATTCAAACAGGATTTTTAAAAGTCCAGATAGAAATTATATGCAATGCCTTTGGCCCATAGATGCCTATTTGATTGGCATAATATTAAGTACTTTACAAGAATTTGAATTGCTGTTTTCTGTCCGGGACTGAAATAGAGGTTATATCGTAGCTCTCCAACTGGCTTAGTGCTTTTTGCGGTATCTTTTCATCAGATGGGTGGTTATTATCCTGGCCTGAGATATCAGCGAAAACGATCCCTAGAACCATCAGTGGGGCTTTTTGTGCCCACTTTCACCCATAATTAAATGCTAAGGCACGACAGATTTGGTTGAGACAGCATTTGGGAAGAGGTCTTGCAGTGTGAGTTAAGCTGTCTGTCCATAGAAGGCTAATGCTTACGATGCTTACTACGTGTCAGGTTTGCTTCTGAATGATGGAGGAAAAGGTGACATATGTCCAGGGGAAAAATTAACCATTAAAACAGTTATTCACTTAATGATAGTTTATCTATTCCAACAAAAAACAAATAAAATGATAATTTACTTATGCTGCACGTCTTTTTCTAAAGTTAGTAAAATTGTTCCCTGTGTTCTTTGCTTCCTCTGTGTTGTGTATACATAGCGACTGATTTAGGAGCCCTCCAAGTACAAAGTGGAGCAGCTTTTTTAACATTGTACTTGACCAACTATGTATTTTACTTTTTTGTCCACTTCTGCCAAATACATGCTCCTTTCCATTGGCACTTTATAACAAGAAAAAGGAACATCCTGTTAGAGCCAACAACCCAAGACTCATGAGAAAACATCATTATTGTCAAAGTAAAAAAGACAAACAAACATGAGAAACTTGTGCCTTTATCATGTGGAAAAAAAAAAGTCATATTATTTTGATGAGATTTCCTCCACTTTGTACTAAAATATTGTATCTATCACAGCATCTTCTCCAATCCTCTGCAATAAAAAAAAAACAAACACAGAAATAGCAATACATACATATTCTTGGAGGAGTCTGCATTCAACTACACGTATTAAGGACCCAGCAAAGCAGCCAATCCCATGCTGCTGGAAAACACATGAATGCCAGGAATCAACATCCTCTTTTTTACCATTTACTTACTTAAAATGAAACCTTTCTGAAACTATTAACCAATGTGTGTGTGGCAACTGTTTGCTTTGTCTAGACAATTGTCAGGAGAGTCTTACACCTGAGTATTGTATAAAGATCATGTACCTGCTTAGTTTTAAATACTAAACCAGTCCGAGTGCACTGTGTCAAAGTGTATCTTGGCAGGTGCCTGTTCCTGCCTAGAAGAGTAACTTCTCGTTAAGATCAATCTTGAAAATTTATTTGAAACAAATTTTGATAGAGCTTCCTTTTTATAGCCCTAAGTCATTAATTTTTTTGCCCTCAACATGCCTCCGTTTACATTGAGAAGGATCTTTTGCAGATGTCAGAAACTCATAACTCCCAAAAATACTCATGTGTTTTTGCATGCCTTTTTCCTTTCTCCTTGCACACAGCTGACTCCTGCTGCCTTTTCAGTAAGGTCCACTTTCAGCTCCTTTTCCATTTATGGTTATCACCTTCTTATGGACTTGAAAAAGACAGGAATAACCATGCAAACCATCTACCAGTTGCTTTTTCTTTCACACATATCTGTCTACTGTAAACATTTAGCACACATAAATTCCAGTGTTTTGTTAGTGACTTCTTGTAAAATCACAGGAATGGATGTGCCCAGGCCTTATGGATGGATAGACTACAACGGAGTTGTGTTCTCAAAAAGGACAAGTGTTTATTTCTGCTCACCCTGGCACTGGAGCTTCCACAGGTTACAATACTCTCACCAGCACGGCTGGGAGACATAAATCAAGCATGCTTTCCCAAGGAAATGAGGCTCATACAAATGCCCTATCAGTCACGTTGTTCAGCATCCTGACCAATTCCAACCCGTCTTGAAAGATGTACAGAAATCTCAAAGATAAGTGTTCCTGCAAGTTTACTGAAAATCAGTGGTCGTACAGAAGTGAATGACAAAATAATAGTGGCCATTTCAGTGATAAACCCAGGGTGCATGGGAGCAGAGATTCCTAAATGTGAGCCAAAAGACCAAAAGATAAGTTGCTTGCTGAAACAAAGATGCTCAGTGAAGATTCCGGGAAAGCAGTAGAAACAGACAGCAAGAAAACTTACTGGAGGTCTCAGTGTCTGGATCTTTCCAGGCATGAAGGAGAGTAACCTGAATTGATACCCTAAAAGAGGAAAAGAATTCTGGGATGCATACGCTATATGTTCTGGTTGGAACAAACCTCTTGGCCAGTCAACACTTGTATGGATTTGTATTGGCATAATGTGTTTGTCTCCTGCCCTGGAAAGAATATCAAGGAGATCCTGGAATAAGCTGGACTGCTCTGGTAAAAGAGGAATCAAAGGGAAAAAAAATACATAGAAATAACACTTTTGTGATTATTCTGTTCACTGAAAACTTGTGTTTTGTGCAAACATAAATAATCAAATGAACAGTTTTTCTTTAACGTAACCAATAAACCAGTAACACCAATAAACACAAATTAAAATTGCTCCATGATTAGTGGAACTAGCAACAGAAACAAAGCCTAGTTTTCCTCTCTTTCAGAAGGCTGTATTACAGCTTTTCCTGTAGTTAACAAAAGGTTGATAGGATATGGAATCAATGCATGGACTATAACATATTTCTTAGACCAAAATCTCTATTTTTTTAATTCAGTTCCCTTGAACAAGTTGGATTTTCACTTAAGAACCAAGCCTATGGAAAACCAAATGTTTAATTTCTCGAGACAAAAGTATGCCTGAAATTAGTAAGAAGATTCACCACATTTTTCACAAATAGGGGACTTTAAGAAAATATTTTTTTATTTCATTTGCCATGCTTATAAAGCACCAGTAATAAAATTGCCTTTGGATTGAGATGCACAAGTAAAATCATTCTGTCAAAAGTGCCAGCATTCTGAGAGCAGGAATCTTTAATGAAACTCCAGTCATAGGTCACAAATCGCTGCTGTGTAATTTTAGGAACGGCAATACGCATCACATTAGGAAGACATATTTTAAAGAAGTCTTCATATGTTTGTTACTACATTGACCATAAATCACCTGCAGTCTTTGAAAGCAACTAGAACTAAACAACAAAGGCTGATTATGTCGGCAATTGCTTGTGTGTAAAAAAAATGAAGGACAAGCTTCTACTTCTTGTACTGTAGCAAGTACACAGGAGAAAGACACATGAGGAATTTATCAACGCACAGGCAAGTAGCAGGCTATAAGCAATGATCTTTTTACCGATGAAAATTAATCTGGAATTAGAACAGACATTAATTTAAAGTAGATTCTTTATAATATGGTGATTAGGCCATGCATGAGTCCTTGTTTACATGACAATTCACTTTGGAACAAGTAGTGCTGCTTTGGCATACCAGTTTATAGGTATCACAAACAATTTACTCATTTTTCATATGTGGCATATCGGAATACGTATCTGCTAACTTTGCTTGACCGGCTTGTATACTCAAATCAAGCACCTGTATTTTGCAAAGATCTTTATTCAAGCAACAGCTCCAGATTTATGCAAACTGCAGTTGTAAATACCCTACACTTTCAGAAAACAGGTGGTTAAATTGCCTATTTAGGTAATGAAGATTAATTACTGACCAGCTCTGAAAAATCAGCTTAAGAAAAATGTCAGACATGGAGATAGAAAGCCTGCTCTTCTGTGTGGTGTTCATTTTCCATAATCGGAAGACCAGCAACCGAGTATTTCATTAATTCTGTGCTCCAACTTCTGCAGCTAATGAGTCAGGAATTCAACAGACGACTGCCTCCTTTGTGTACAGCCCTGATACACCATCACACCACACTAGAATAGTAAGCTCCTGAGCACAAGGAAGCCAAATTCATGTCACACACACAACTTGAGTTCAGTTTGTTTTTAACTCAGAGAGCTTGTATTTGCAATCTTGACAATATATTTTTATATAACAGTAAAATGCAAGACCAATGAAGAGGTACAGGATTATTTCTATGATATATGTAAATTTTTGGTCCTTAGGCCTGCTCAGCTCATAGATGACTGACTTTTAATAGCTGTCAATTTTGTAGTCCCTAACAGGAAGCTACATCTGAGATTGCTGCCTCTTCACTTTACTGAAAAACTTGAACCAATGGAATAGGAATCAAAGTTGTCAGTTCTCACTGCTCACCTCCAACAAAAGTTTGTTTGTTCTTTTACAGCTGCCAACCAGAATTTAGGAATCCAGACACTTCTTCCATGGCCATCCAAATCTCTATTGCACAGGAGTTTTATTACAGACATACACATCAGTATATAGTTGTCTTCTGTGATGAATGATTAGTGTGTGTGAACAATCCCAGTACTGTCCTCTGGCGTGGATTTTCAAACATCCATGAAAGAGAGGTATTTGCAATTTTAACTCTCTCAGGTCAAAAAAAAAAAAACAACCCCAAACCTCCAAAGATGATGGACAGTTCCACTTATTATTCTGCATACATCTTAATATATAAACAAACGTGAAGCCAGCATAGCTGCACTTAGAATAGTTCAGATTGAAAGGAAATCATGAACCCCATTTGTAGTCCACTCAAATTAAGAACATACAGGCAGGTGTGGAAGCAATGGTTTCCCGGGCTGCCTGCATCAAGCCAGCCCTTCAAAACCAAAGTTGTTATTAGGGGGCTAGTTGTGTGGTGCTTTCAACCTAGCCCTAGTGGAAATCCAGCTAGTGTCTGAACTTGAGAGCAAAAAGCCTAATTTCCCAACTTCCTCAAATTGTGCATGAAGTTTAGACTTGTTATACCAAGAAACCTAAGAAACCTGCCCCCCAATTTATATTGATTCCATACACTTCAGTGCACAGAGAAGACAGCCAAGAAATCTATAAATGCCAATGACTGCAAGAGATAAGATGAAGGCAAATCTCAGACAACCTTAAGAGATAACAATTGCTAATAGTAAATACCTGCCGGTATGCTTATAGAGCTCAGACTTTTATAAAAGGACATAGTATCAATCAATATTATGCAGCAAAAGTAGAGCAAAGAAATAAAAACTCAGATTACTTTTGCAATTCATTTAACTTGCGACAAGTTGGTGGACGTTAGGATGGTTCAGAGAACTGAACTAATACAGTAGACATTGGGCAAAATAAATCCCCTTATTTTTATCTGAACTCCTCAGCAGAGTGAATGGGAAAATATTAGTAAAAAGCAATGCATAGCTCAAGGACTTAGAGCAAAAGCATAGCCTTTCATACCCTATAAGATGGAAAATTAACGCTTGGTAAGACGAGGTTCAAAAATTCAATGTTTCCTTAATAAACACATTTCCTTAATAAATGTTGCATGGAGGACAGACTATTGAGGACTTGATTAGTGATAGGTTTCAAATATAACCAGTGGAACTCTGCTAGCAGTTTCCCTGCCAGCATCTAGATATCTTGATAGTAGCACTATAATGATACTATTAAGGTTAGCTATTGTCTGTGACTTACTTTGATCTTCTCTCTTGCAGTCATCAGTATCTATAGATTTCTTGGCTGTCTTCTATGTGCACTGAAGTATACAGAATGGAACTACGTGAGGTTTGTCTGCAATGGGAAAATTGCCTGTTGTTGGCAGTTTGTCCTTACTCATATGACAATGTTCAACACTGGACAAACTTGTTGAACTGCCTCTACTACCAACACTGATTTTTGACAGTAAATAGTATGTCTAACAGAGATCAAGTCTTTTTTTATAATTCTTTGTCTTTGGAATTCTTCATCCAATTTCCACCTTGATACTTTACAGGAAGAATTACTCCTCTCTTTCTGTATGCATTGAGAGAAAAAGATCCAATGCTGGCCTGTTGGTTTTTTTTCCTGTAAAATCTGACATGCACTCATGATTAGTCCAAATACATTATTTTTACATTGTTGGTTTTTACATTGACCACCTTAACAAGCAAAGTTCTTGACTTCACAGTTCAGACTGCATCTACACCCAAATGCACATCTCCTTTCAAGTTGAAGCTTATATATTTGCCCCAAAATGTTAGAAAATGCTTCCATAGCCTCTTGTTCAGATACTGTTAACAGGAGATTGAGAAGAACTTCTGCCATTACCTTCAGTACTTTTACTCTAGAGTTCCATATGAGAGGTATATCCAGTAGTGAAAAAAAAAAGGTTAGTAAATATGCCTAGTCTAGGTCTTTCATAGTCCTTTCATAAAAGGCAGTCTTTTAAGAAGCAAGTACACTTACTCACCTGTATGAATAACTGCTTTGAAAAATTAAATGTCTTGTTTTCCATCTAAACTGTGTGTTTATGGCTACTACTCCTTTCCCCCCACTGCCTGCATTGATTCCTGCGTGCAAATATGCTCTTGCCCACTCAAAGCCTTCACATATTTTACATTAAGCACTTCACTTGCTATCGTGTAATCCTTTTAATGTACATATATTGACTCATTCAGAACTACCATCCTATTTGACATCTGCACACAATTTAAACAACAGAACATAAACTGGATTTCACTGTACTTGGAAGAATTGCTGCCAATGTGAGGTAGGTGAGAAAACTTACTTCTGCAATCAACCACTCCAGCTGAGCTCAAGGTTACCTCCAGTCAATATTACGCTCACAAAATCCAACTTCAAGCAGAGACATGATTTTAATAGCCAAGGTAGGTCCTGGACTCCAGTGTCCTCAGGCACTCGGAGGCTGGTCTGGCAGTGGGAAAGGCAAGGGCCAGTGAAGCCTGGAGCCGTCTGTCAGCTCAGCTTGGCAGCCGTACCAGACAGGGAAGCAAGGCCGCATCACCCCACTGGAGCCAGGTTGGCCAGCATGGCTGCCCGACTGCGAACTGAGCGTGGCCAATCACTGTGAGCGTTACTGGGTGGCCAATCAGCATGCAGGCAGCTCTGCCGACTGCCCCCGCTCCGTGGGCAGGGCTCTGCATTACAGGGAGCGGGGCAGCCGGCAGGTCGCTGTGAGGGTCGGGAGAGGGCCGTCATGTGAGGGCGAGGGCTGGGCCGCCATGCGAAGTCCGGGCCGCACCGCAGGTGTGCGAGAGCTGCGCCATGGCACAAGGTAAATCGAGGGCCCCGTCTCCTTATGTCACTAAGCAGATGAAACTTGCATTGTTCAATATAGAATTGTTTAGGTTGGAAAAGGCCATTGAGTCCAACCAGTAACCTAGCACTGCTAAGTCCACTACTGAACCATGTCCCGTAGCATTTGTGAACATGTATGTGTATGAGCTTACAGTGTATGTATATGAGCTTATAGGTATTCGATCTTACACTGCACCTTGCTTGATGTGCATGAGCATAGGAGAAGGGGGGGACAACTGGGAGGCATCCTTAGCGCTTCACGGATAATGAGGGTACTGAAATGCTCCTTGGCTTGATGCTTCATGTGTGCTGGTGTAAGACTGAAAATCCACGTCAGCTCTAGTTTGTGTGCTATCTTCAACAGCCATAAATCAAAAACGCAGCTGAAAAAATGGCCATGAATATGGTAAATTAAGAGAAAATATGCAGGTCTTAGCAGTTACCTCTACAGGTAATCCACTATCTGAGGTTTTGGGGGGTTTAAAGTTTTTGCTAAACTGCTGATGTACCACAGAAAAGGATGTTTAATTTAGTATACGTTGCTTATTAAAAATGCCAGGGAAAGCATCAAGCTTATTTTTAACTCTTGCATTTTATAAATGTATGCAATCTTTTCTATTATCTGTCATGTAGCTGTAGTTATATTTGCTGAGTATGATTTAATGTTGAATTCAAGACTAGACACTTGGAATGTTTTGGAGTTTATTTTTTAGTATTTCTTTATGTTAAAAAAAATAATGACATGAGAAGCATCAGTGGACTCTTTACTGATTTTCTTGATCAAAATGTGATCTGAAATTCATTATAGAAGATAAAATTTGGATTGACATGCTTAATTTGGGAATGGCATCTATTACAGTCATAAAATGTTCAAACATGATACACCTTTCCCACTTATGGGAATGCTTATGTGGCTTCACAGAACTACAAATTAGTTGTTTTACTGTGCCAGCAAGTGCCTTAGGTAAGATTTTGTGACAGAACTTTGCCAAAAGCACTCTGCAGGGGATAGTAATGAATTTATGCAGTTTTAACTTTCAACAAAGGAAGTTAGCATCATCTGGGGTGAGCGAAGAGAGAAGGTAGCAGGAAGGCCAAGATTGTGAAAATTTTGAGTTATCAATATGTGTATTTAAACTTTTGACTTTTCTAGTTACAGGAAGTAGGTTTTTGTCACTATTGTTAGCTGAAGATAACCCCAAATAGATAACAATAAGCCTAAGGTTTTTTAAATTTCCACTTGTAAGGAGAAAGTACTTTTAATGCTTGGTTTTATATCAAAAAATGCTAGTTATTTGCTGTAGGTAACAGTGTAAAATTTCCTTAATACATGTTTCAGTCCTTTCAGAAACACCTTTGAAAAATATTCAAGTTCTGATAGCAGCAATAATAATTTCTAGATCTGTAGTTCAACACTCTCCAGTCCTGAAAGAAGCCTGATCTATATTTGGGTTGTGTTGTGCCACGCATGGTGGTGATGTCCTGAGGTTTTGAAGTGAGTGTGAAGAGTTGAGAAATCAAATTGACGATGCAGCAAATGTGCTCAGATTAAGAAATACTGGATTAGCAAGAGTTTCTGAAGGCGTGGAGGTAGGATAAACATTTTTAAAATATGGCAATAGTCAGCATTGCATTCAGGATGAACACTTCTCAACTCTTCTACAAACTGTATTATTATAAACCAAATCCCTAGAGAACAGGGATTTGGAATGCGTAGCTCTTCACCAACCTGCACCACTAACCTTAGTACAAAACTCATCCTGAAAAGGTTTTGTCCGATGTTTGGAAGGTGGAACTTTGTAGGACTTAGAATCACAAGGTTATGATTTCAGCCTACATCAGTCCTTATCTATAAAAAGGACATAATCATTAGCAGTTTTCAAATTTAAGGGTTACTGTTTGTGAGGCAATGAAGAAAGATCAAGTAAATGTAACTTTTAATGATCATTGTATAATTTACCTTTGAATCTAGCTCTTGTCTAGAATAGTATTTATGACATAGTGGAAAAATTAAATATACTAAATGGTTGATTTTTGTTATGCCAAGAACTTTCTATGGACTTTAGATCTGTGTCCTCTGTATTTCTTTCACTTAATGGTATTGTTGGAAAAGCCACTCAATGGCAACAGATATGAATCAGAGCACTTTGACATATTGTGTACTATGGCTTAAATTACTTCATTAGTTATTGTACCCCCGATATTTAATAAAATCCATGAAGTTATCTGCAATTATACAGTATCAGATTAAGTTAAATAATTTTCTAGGAAGAGGTAGTTAACAAAGGCTTTATAACTGAAAGGTATCAGGGGTTAATTTGGTCAAACATACACGTATAAGTTGGTTGAATAGCATTTTAGGATGTTGCTTTTTTCTTTATGAACATCGTTTTGTAAATTCATCCAATTTACCCTCCAGGTTAGCTTTCTCACAGTTATCCTTACTCTCTTTTATATGTTTTCTATTTGTCCTGGTTTGAGGGACAAAACCATGACACTATTTTATGGATGCATCACTAATTTCTTAAAAGAGAAATTGTGTTAATAATGTCTTCAGCAACATTATTTATAAATGCAATAAAGAGAGATTAAGAAAAGAACTAGAAGCCTAAGTATTTGAACTGCATAAGCAAAGGCAGTTTGTGCCTCAAAACTAAATGTTTTGCGGGCATGAGAGGTCTTAATCAAATATAATCTGGCCACCATGAATTTCTTCAAAAAAAGAAAAACAAAACACCAAAACCCAATCAACTAAACCCCATCTCTGTTGTGTTACAGTATTGGTGAGTGCTGAAAAGAAATTGTGCAGTATCCTATTTTAATATACTAAAAATCAGCTAGGCAATATGTGTAAGTTCAAGGCAGCTTTAAAGGTAGCCAACTAAAGAGTATTTTAAGGATAAAACTGCTTAAAATACACTAAAAGTAACTTATCGTTATAGCCCAAGTCCAACTTGACTATGTATGTACTCACAAAATAATTTGTCATAGCTTCTTTAGGTGCATACTGACCTATATACGCCGTCACAATACATTGTGCTTTCAACTTAAGTCCATGGACAATTAACAAAGTGTGTGCTGAACTTTTGCAAGAGTTCTTAATCCACATGACCTGGCCAAATTCCAAGTTGGCTAATTACATAAGGTTATTTCCTGCTTAGCTGTAGTTTAATAAGCGATGCCATCACTTCCTGTCCTTAGCTATTGTGTAGTCTTGTCTGCTGTGTAACAGCTGTTGTACTCCGCCCCGAAAGAGCTGCTTTTCACTTGTGGGTGTGATTGCTATAGATCCACGCTGAACTTTGAGGTGGGCTTTTTTGAATCCTTGTGGCTAAAAAGGCAACAGGAAGGGGAAAAAAAGCCCATGCTACATCCTTTGATCAGAGAAAACTCACCTTTAATTTTGCTCCAGAAAAAAGAGACCTTCATAGACATAAAGAAAATTAACTGAACTATTCTATAAGGTGTTTCATAGAGTTACACAGGGAAGGGGATGTGTTAAATATGCCTAAGTAGAAAAAGCATCTGATTTTTTGGAAGAAGATAAAAGTTAAGTGGATTTGCTGGGTTGTATTTCCCTGTCTGATTTCTTGTAAGAGACTTAGGAAAAAAAATAATTATACAACCCCTCCGAGTTTTTATTTTTATGTATCTCTTTTGGTCACTTTATTTTGCAAAGACTTTGATTTTGATAGAACAACATGGCGATAAAAGGTTTTCAGTACCTTAATTGTTAACATTAATGTTGGTGAGGCTGGTGTTTTTCGACTCAAATAGAAAAAAGGCAACCTAAGTCTTTTCTAACGTAGAAGTATTTTATTACCTGACTGAAAAAAATAAAATGAGGTTATTTTTCATTAATTCCAAGGGTCAAAATTACATCTTGGATATCTACTCCAATCAACTTGCAGTTGAAAGCAGTCTAGTACTTAGAATCAAACATTGGTTTGAGCCATATATTTTAACTGTAAAACATTATAGAATACCAGTATAGAGGGGACATAGTGAATAATATTATTTTGTCTGTCTAACAGGGTTAATAGTTTAATTGTTTAGAAAGAACTGACATTTCTCATTGTAAGTTGGTTGAAATGGTTAATAAAAATATTATTTTTGTTCATACTGTGCTTTCAGATGGGAGAAGCCATGAAAGAGATGCTGGGGGAGCTACAGAAGGCAAGGCTGGAGTATGAGACTGCTAAAATGGCGTTGGCAGAATAAATCGTAGATTTCTCTATATTTGAAGAAGAGCAGAAGTACTCTTTAACAATTAAGTATATAGGGAAATAAAATAACTCGTAGCTAATTTTATCTCTTCCACAGTGAGATCTGTGATGAGAGGAGTGCACTTGCTAATAAGCGTATTTGGTAAGTTGTCTGTAACATAGGCTGATACAGACATTCCTTAGGGAAGATATTTAGGTTTTGATAGTATGTATGAAGCTGCAGTCTAAATTCTTTCCCACCCTTTGGAAATTTTTATTTTGGCACTTGTTCAGATCATCTGACCTCCAGTCTGTATTTTCTGCAAAAAGTTATGGCTGTTCTTCTGGGGATTCATTTGCCTTAGCAACTTTGCAAAGCTTTATAAGAAAAGTTACCTACATACACGTTCAGCACCTAAACAGCATTTCTTAGAGGAAGCAACTTAGCAGTGAATACATAAATCCAGTTGCAAAGCTATTATATTTGTTTTATATTGTATATAAACTTATTTGTGCTTTTAAAAATTCCTTGGCCTTTTGTACTTCTAACCTGTTTCATTACAGCAAGGAGAAGCAGATCTTTGACCACTGTAGGATGATACAATAAAACCAAGGGTGTAAGAGCATAAAGCCCAGCAGTGTTTAGACATATTAACTGTATAAATAGCTGTCAGAGTGTAGTAGCACAACCCCTGTGATGCTGACAAGTATCTGTGATGAGAATAAACCTCCTAAACAGAGTAAATTCAGCAAAAAGGGTATGCTTCTAACTGTTGTACTCTGTTACTACTTTTGAATGTAATGTTTTAAAACACAGATTGCACATCAAAATTGAATGATATATTCAGGTATTGTTTCTTATTAAAATAAACCACTATAGACTTTTGTTAATAGCATGCATTAAATGCTAGCTGTTTCTCCCCTTTGTCAGAGGAATGACTAGTCCTACTAACCTTGCAAAAATTTTATTTTTTCTTCAGTTTGATGGTAACTTTCTGCTGGTCCTTACTGTGTGTCAAATCCATCTTAATATAATAATAAAATACTTGATTTGCAAACACTACTCCAGGACAGCTGTTAACAGAAGCATATAGTATGGTTTCAAGCCTCTAGTACTGCACAGCCTTTTAAAACACTTTCAAAAACTTTTTGTTTCTTTAGGTCTGCCTAGAATAGACTGTGTTACAAGATCAGAGCCTGGGAATGTTTGTGTGGGTTTTAACTTTACTCACTGACCTTAGAGCATCGTCCCAAAATCTGCTGAAGGGCTGCAGATGGAGGGCTGTAAACCTGTGCTATTCACCTGTGAACAGGGGAGGGAAGAGGAGAACCTCTGCAACTGGGGTTGCCTTCGGGGAGATCCTTGCTGTGTACTCTGCCTACGCAGCCCCAGAGGAATTCTGGGCTTGACCTGCCAGACATTTATGTATGGTACGTAAATTGTCCTAATGACATCAGCATAATTACACAAATGTGTGAGGTTACATGTCTGCAAATATGGAGCTTATTTGATTTTATTTCTGTTTTCTCCCAATTCAGAAATTACATTTTATGAATGCATTGGGGGTTGCAACTAGTTAAAGAAATATTAATGATAGGGTCAATAAGCATAGGAGAAAAGACAGAATGAACTACAAAACAATATTCTGATATGGTACATTAGGGAGGTTTTTTATGGCATTTACACTGGAAGCCTGTAAATAATGAAAAGGGTAACTATAGTTGTGATTATTTCATCAGACAAAGAAAGCAAAAGAAACAAAAATCCTGGTTTTGTAGTATATATGCTGCAGTTTGAATTTGCATTTTTAAAAATTGAGAATTACAGCTTTAATATTGCCTGGGGGAGAACAGCCAAATTTGCAGGCTAGGAACTCTTCTGATGTAATAGTTAATCGCTTTAAATGCATTAGTAGCAACCACTAAAATCAGCTTCTGTTGAATACGCATATTAAAACAAAGGAATTGCTAATACTTTTTTAAAACCTTAGTAAGTTTTGCAGTAGTAACACTGATTTGTTTGTGACCAATGGAAAACCTGTATCTTTTAAAACATTTTGGTGTAGACTATAAAATACTATTTAGTTACCTAAAACTATTTTAAATTGTGGACTGAAGGCCAAATTAATATTCAGCATAATGAGAAAGATATTGTTGATATTTTGATGTCAAATATGTCCCAGTGGCTTAAATTTGGATAGTTGACTGATCTTTGTGAAGAGGAGAAGTATGTGCTGGGGCCTGTGGTTCTGTAGTCAAGTTGATCAAATTCTGTCTTGCTGAGCGTTAAGGAAAATAAAGATTACATAACATTGTCCAAACATACACACTTCTTTATTTTAAACAAGGTTCTAGGGCTTGGTTTAGGCAAAAAATATCTTTAGAATGGTTATTTAGAATAGTCATAATAATCATAGATACTATAATTTATTTTAAATGTTACAAGCAGAGATACTAAATATGTACATACCAGCCAGTAAATTTGGTAGTGAATTATCTAAATTCATCATTTGTTTCCCCTTACATAAATCCTGTTATCTCCTGAGTGACAATATTGTTGTCTTGGAAAATGCATGAGTTTTTGATGCATAACATTCTGAGCAAAGCAGCTATTTATTGTACCCATACTCATTCTTATCCCATACTCTTCTTTCAAGACCATTATTAGTAAATTTTGAGGTTAGAGAGGTACTGACCCAATCAAACAAGTACAGAGCCTGGCCTCCGAGTTAATTAAATATAGGTTAATAACATATTATAAGGAAATCATTGTCCTTATTACAGTTATTAGGTAGTTAGTCAAATTATAGCTTCAAAGGAATGCAGATCATGGAGAACTCAGGACTAAATTATGCATTTGAACCTTAGGCCAGCTTTTACTGTTGAGACAGTTTGCTGCTAAAAGAAATTGTGTGTCATGGAAATTAAATGCCTTTCTGGGGATGGAAGGTTCCAGTTTTTAATGAAATTACTGAGTGTGGTGTAGTGAAATGATTAAAATCTATATTCCAGGAATGTGGCGTACAAAAAAATCAATAAATGCAAGCAAACCTTTGCTGCTGGTTTGTGAATCCTGGGAATGAAATAAACTAGTACAAAAATAATAATTAAAAACGTATCAGCACATTAATGTATTTAGCATGAATCTCATGAGACATCATCTTCACTAATTTTTAGCATACATTTTACTGTGTAATGAGAAGGTTTCTTTTCTCACATCCGTATTAGGCAGCATTTTTGCCCTTCCCCCAGTGTTCCTGCATCGCAATCATTGTGCTTGCACTTATTATGTTACAAATGACCGAGGTAAGGCTGACAGTCTCATTGCATGCAAAAAGAGCTAGTCTGCCAAGACTTTTTTTTTTCCCCCTAATGAAGCAGCTTTGTGAAATCTCCCCATGTGTTAATACTAATGAAGATCCTCCAGCACAATTAAAATCACAGCCAGTGGCTGGAGAGGAAACAGAAAACAATGGCATCTTTCTACATATGCATATTTCTTTATGCTGAGATCAGCTTTATTTAGCAATAATGTTGATTTTTAAAATGCTTGCATGTAGCATTTAACAAGGTTAGCAGGCTGTGCATATTCTTGATTTCGGCACGTATGGGTTTTACTGGCTCGTACCGAAATCCCTGGACCTTCCCCCCCGCAGCGTGGTGTTCCCGTGGAGCGGGAACGCTGGGGTTCGCGGGGCGGGGCGGTGCGGGGCAGGGGAAGCGTCCAGGAGGGCGAGTGGAAGGGCTGGGAGCGTGGGTTTCACTTCTTTACACGTAACCTGTGTGGGTTGTTTCAGGCAGGTCAGAAGATTAGTATTTAAAAGATAATAATTTTGAGAAACAGAGTTTGTGTCAATAGCTGGTGAGTAGTAATGCTTCCCCCTAACTTTGGCGCCATTCCCCCACCCTTGTCTCCTGTTTTACTTGAATTTATCTATTTCTAGAGCGTAAAAGTTGAACGTTGCTTCCACTGTGAATTGCTGATTTGCCAGGCTTCTTTCAAATGTCTCCTCTTTCGAAATGGGCTTTTATTTTTCTTTTCAGTTGCTGGCTCTTGTTTGTACCACAGATTCTGTGTCGCTGTATCAAAATTAATTTTCTCCCCTGAACCTAATCTGCAGAGCAAGAATTTAGGTGCTGAAGGTGGGCAACCACGAACCGCCCGATAAAGTCACGGGTAAAAAATGACCGAACGCGGGTTCGCCCTTTTGTCGCTGTTGGAGACACAGGCACCGTCCGTAACTTTTTGGGGACAGCGACGATAGGGATCGGTGGGTCGTCATTGACGGGGCTGGAGGGGGATCCCCCGCCAGCCGCGCTTTGTCCGGCACCGGCGCGGGGCCGTGTGACGTCACTGGCGGCCGGTGCGGCCGAGCCCCCCGCCTCCCCCCGGCAGGCCCCGGCCCGGCGCGAGGCTCCCATCGCTGCGCTCGCCGCGCGCGCGCGCACAGCTGCCCGCGCGCCCCGCCTCCCGCCTGCGCGAGATTCTGGAGAGCGCCGGGCAGGGCGCGCAACGCGACGGCCGACCCCCCC
>VXBJ01006356.1:92560-114865 GCA_013400055.1 Nycticryphes semicollaris
TTCAGGTAGAAGGGTTTTTACAGGAAGCAAATTGTCATGAAGAGACAAGTTCTGAATTACTACTGAAAACCACGAAGAATGTAACTTAAACTTACATTCTTTCAGCCTTTGAAATATAAATTGAAACAGGCACCAAGTCAATTTTTAGGACAGGCATATCTTTTGTAGTATGTTTGTATTGGAGAAAGAAGCACATTGCAGTGAAGAAAAAAAGTGTCCTGTCTCACAGCTTCATGACAATAGTGAGTTCTTGCTGCATTCTGCTGTGCTTTCAAACTCCCAAGTTTTGCTTTAATTCAGAAGATGCCATTGCCAGAGTGTAAACCAGTTATTCTAGTCTTGCTTAAAAAAACACCTTGCAAAGTGATAACAGTAACAAAGGTGGGAATTCACCCCACCCTGTCTTCCCACTTAAGTCAAACCTCAATTAGCTCCATTTATATGCTAATGTTAAGCACAGGAAACTTCCTTTTTCTTTGTACACAATAAGGACATAATGCAGGAAAAAAGTACTAGGTTACATGAGCGTTGCACAGTTAATGATGAAATTTGAAAATAAAACCCAATTTAGTCTTTTCTGTCCACATTAACTGTCCCATTCTTGCAGGAAGAAGCAATTATCACACTTGTCTGTGTGGTGCAATGCACACCACAATGCAGCCAGAGAGACACTTTGCCTGTGCTGAGTTGATACTGGGAAACACAAACATAAGAGAAAGTTTTCAGTCGCCTCTTCCAGACCTCTACAGTTTCTGTTCTATTAAATATTCAACTTCCACCTATCTCCATTGAGTGTGGTATATCGGCTGTTGCTGGCCTTCTATTCTCAAATTGCATTAGCATTTTGTTTCCATTTAGGGATGCTTTTTTACTGAAGATATTGTTTCATGCTTTGTAATAATCAGTTCTAAAAACAAATCTAAAAAATAAAACACAATAAAATGCTTTTCTGTTGGGCTTCGTTAGTAGCATAAGTGAGTGTTAAAAGGATGAAGAAATTAGTTGCAAAGATTTCTGTCATTGTACACTCAAATGTGCTTTCCTTGTTTGTGTGTATGCACAGCTGTGTCATGGAAGAGAATATTTACTCCGGAAGAATATTCTTTGGTCCTTTTTTTTTTTTTTTTATTGGACAGAGATGTTTGTGTTGTGTAACTGTGTAACTTCCTTAATTAAATTCATGCCAAATCGTATCTTCTCTGTTGTGTTCTGGCTTAGTTTTGTGCTCAGTATAGTATTTGCATTCCTAAGGCACCTGTTTATTCTGTACTGTGGACACTGGGGCAAAAGCTGTCTGCATGCTTTTAATCAGGAAGAATAAAAATACTGAAATATCTACGGAATACACTACTTATAAAAGTAGATCATAGAATAATAGGAATGTCTAGGCTGGGAGGGACCCTTAAGATCATTGAGTCCAACCATTAATCCAATACTTGACAAAACTCACACTAACCCATGTCCCTCCACACTTTCCCAGCCTGTAAATCCCTCTGGGGATGGTGACTCCACCACTGCCCTGGGCAGCCTCTTCCAATACTTGACAATCCTTTCCATGAAGAAATTTTTCCCAACATCCATCCTAAACCTCCCCTGGTGCAACTTGAGGCTGTTTCCTTTTGTCCTATTGCCTGTGACTTGGGAGAAGAGACTGACGCCCTCCACCCTGGCCCTGGCTACACTCTTCCTTCAGGGAGTTATAGAGAGCGAGAAGGTCTCCCCTCATCCTCCTTTTCTCCAGGCTGAATATCCCCAGCTCACTCAGCCTCTCCTCAGCAAACAAGACTCTGGGCTCCAGAGGAAGTAATCAGAATCACATCTGGAATGACAAGTACGCCTTTAGTTGTTAGCTGGCATGTGCTGATGATGGAATTGAGCCTGACACAACGTTCTAAAGTGAATGGTAGAAATGTGTGATAGGTACTGAGGTAGTGAAACTCCACGGCTAATAAAAGGGTGTGCTGTTATTTCCATCTGATTAATTACCCTTATTTGGGCCGTCTAATGCATTCTGGTTGTGATGATCAAAAGTTTTGCTTTTCTTAAAAAAAAAATTAAACCAACTTAAAGTCACTAGTGCTTCCATTAATTGGTACTATGTGGTGTGCTGTGTCAGATGTTGTGCTGAGCTGATGCTGCAGAGAGACCCCTCTGCTGGGGCTGTATCCTGTCCCCGTGCTTACTCAGCGGAGTGATGAGTGAGGTGGGCTGAGCTGTTGGAAGCTGTGTGTATGCAGTAGACCACAGGCTGCTTTGCTGTGGTACATCTCAGCCTCTGTTACAGCCCTCTAACTCGTCAGTATGCAACTAGTGCATTTGGACTGATTTTAGTATAGAGGGTTTGCTTAGAAGGAGTTGTAGCCAGAAACAATGGGATAAGAAAGAGAAATGGGGTATTTTAAACTGAAATACTGCCAGTACTTCATACTACTTCATAAACAGCTAAGGGAATAACTTTGGAACATGTAGAATCTGTTTCCTGAAAACTTGTACCAAACTTTGGGGCTAATGTGTTTGCGTAGGTCTTGCAGGATGCTGAACCAGCCTTTGGAGTGGGCGATGTAGGTGTGGCTCCTCCTGTAGAGGCAGGAGTCTGCAGCTGCTCACGGGCTGAAGGGAAAAAGAGTAAATTCTGAATTCTTGAAAATTATCCGCACGGTCTTGTGTGCTGTAGTTGGTAGTTGCACTGCTAAATTTAGCTTAACCTTGGCTGAAAACTAGTGAAACAGTCACAGTCGGGATTGTGGTGTAAATATATCCTGTCTAGAGACTGAGGATCTATCAAGTGGTGAGGTAGGTCTGTTTCACTTCTACTCTTGATTTTATGAGCTAGATATTTTGCTACAATTAAATTCTATAACAAGCAGCCTGAACATTTGGTTTATGATAGTCTACTTGAAGCTTATAGGGTACAGACTGTGGGTTTCCAGGTGCCCCCACTACATGCGTTTCTTACATTGTCTAGCATAGTGTTCTTTGTGATATTAAAGTCCTCTGCCTTTCATCCACCAGCTTCTCATGCATTTGCTTATAATATATAAATGTCCAATTAGGTTTTGGGATTTTAACCGAAAAATTATTTTACACTCGGTGCTACTTTCCTTTAGGAAGAAGTGCACAACTGTATTTAGTTAGAGGATAAAGAGTAATTTCTTTCAAGCAAAGTAGTTTTATTATTTACAGTTTTCCAATATTGTGTGAAATAATGGGATCGCACCAGCGAGAATAATCTTTTGACTCTTTTGGGAACAGCAAATCTGAATTCTGCTTCATGTGTAATCTTTGAATCATTTTTAAAATCAAGTCAAGTTAATTCTATGTTTGAAAGGTGTGTATCTTGTACACAGGTGGAATGTACAGGTGACAGCAAATGAAAAGTTCCCCTGTGTTTAAAATGAAATGATAATCAAGAGTAGCAGAGTTATGTTTTCTGCAACCGCAGGTAAGGGAGAGAAGGAGGATTATCTGTGTTAACGTGTTACAGGGAAGTGAAGTTCCATTATTTAAATGGACAGTGTGTGGCCAAGACTTGCCAAGGTGATGAAGGGAGGTAGTTTCTGTAGGACTTCTGAACCTGAATAGGAACTAGATGAATAAATAACACTTGACACAACTTCAAGGCATCCATTGTGCTTTCATCATGATGTGTTTCAGGAAATACGGTAGCCACTGAGGAATGAAATGTATATTTAAAACCAAAAAGAAGAGTTTCAAAGTAGTCAAGTGATGAATGCATTTTATTTTACATTGGTTTTGGTCTTGTGATGGAAATACATAATGTATTTAAAGCCTAAATTACACTTAAAAATCCTGGGACTTTGAGTTTTTGACTGCCCATCTTGTTTTAGTGTGGGTTTGTGTTTTTTTTTATTGTGGGTTTTTGTTTTTTTTTTTTTTTTTTTTTTTTTAAAGCCCCATTTGTGGAGGTTTTTTAAGCAGAAAGTGACTACATGGGAAGGTAAGCTATGGCTACATAAAAATGCTGTTACTGTTAGGAAAAAATCCCGAAGCACTTCCAATCCATTCCGACACATGAGTTTGTAGTATTTCTTTGATTCTGGGGAAGGTGTGGTGTGGAGGGAGAGGAAGGGTATCTTCAGCATAGAAATTTCGTCGCCCTGCCAATGCGAAAATAATTGCTACGGCTATTTTAGAGGTTTCAGACCATTTATTTATTATCTGTGGCTAGCATGACGAATGTATTGAGGTAGCAAATGAGTAAAACTCTAAAAAAACGAAACCTTTAGTCTTGGAAAAAGAAGAAACAACCTCAGTAATATAAGACCATGCATTAAATATGCTTTTTTTTAATTAATGAAAATGGACAATGGTCTTTTATTAACTTGATAATTTGTTTTTTGTAAATACTTACAGCATATGGGCATGTGGAACCAGGGCAGTGTGTGTGATGCGTTTTCTACATGTTGCATTTTAATTGCATTTGTTTGTTTGCCTCACTAAGAAATAGGAAGATAGATTTCTTCTTACGTAATTATAATGGAGGACACTATTTTTGTTCTTAAAAACTGAGTTTATTTGCTCAGGTTTACAGCAGTTGCATCAAGATGCACCTTACCCAACCCCCTCTTGGAGAGTAGTAGATACAGAGGACATTTTGTCAGTGTGTTGGGTGCGATACAAAATCGTGCAGATGAAGTTAGTTTTGGCTTCTCAAAAGATAGTAGGTAAGTTTATGTGTATACACGTAGCCAGATTGCTTTCTCCAACTGTGCGCAGTTGATGCTCTTTGGGAAGAAGAACATTTGATCACTGCACTAGATGCAGTTCAACACTAGTACTAGTTTTATTTCCTGTAATATTAAATGTATTGCTAAAAATTTCCTACTGGATGTAGACTTTTTATTTAGCCTAATGAAAGTAGATTATGATACATATATGTTTGTGCTGGGTGATTTGCATAATGCCATATGATATTTTAATGGAGGGCTATGCTTCTGTATTTCTGTTTAGTATTTGAAGAACAGAATTAAGAAAGTGTCCTCTTTGCATACCGCAGCACCTGGTGGTGTTGCATAATTGTATGAAGTGGTTTTGCTTAGGCACATGGCTAATGTTGAAATGTTTTGTTTTAGGAATAATTCTTAATAAATCCAGAACATGAAGTCTTGGAGCCTTTTTAAAGTCTGTTTTTAAAAGTCTGTTTTTACTTGCAGTCATGCAGTCTTTTGTATCATGGTTTAAGTACCTTTTCCAATTTCTTGAGCAAACTTCTTTCTTTACGATTATTTGCGTTTCTAGGAAAGTTGTAGAGGATTTTCCAAGTAGTGGCCCTTTTCATGTACTAAAGATGGAGAAGAGATGAAGAAAGCTCCTCTCTGTTTCCTCACTCCTTGGTTTACATACTTTAATCCAGTCAGGGCAGATGAAGTTGAAGTCAGCGGCTAGTAAAGGAGATTATGTTGAAACAACAGATTGTCAGAGTGCATAGGGCTGAATTTGCTACTTCAGATTTCCTCCCAACCTTGTCTTCTCTTCTGGAAGCGTTGCTACCTTAGGGAACCAAGTAGGCTATTTTCCGATGTGGATGAATCCTTTGGGATCTGGGTAACTTTTTTATAGAGAACTGACTTTTTTTCTCATTGGGCGGCATGGAGGGTTGTGGAAGCTGTGACTGTGCAGTGTGCTCTGCCTGCCCATGGAATCGGTGGTTGTCACTCCTGGCACCTGGCAAGATGGAACTTTGAGAGCTGCTTTCATTGTCCTTGACTCTATTGAACCTTCTAACGTTTTTCCCAAGGTTTGGGTTTTGGTGAGCTATTAAATGCCTTCAGGACTGATACCAAAATTTAGCAGTGCCACAGGTCTAGATGTAGTCAGGAGTAGAACATATGTGCAAAATAATAAAAGGCAGCAAGTACTTGAACTTCAGCTAATACAGTGAATACTGTTTCCACTTAAAAGAAGAAATATGACTTTGCTTTCTACTTTCTGAAGGATGATACAGAGTTCTAAGTCAGCCAGCAGGGTCGTAGAGAGAATAGCAAAACACCTATTAGACTTTTTTTAAGCTTTTCCTCTCTGAGGCTTTGCTCCTACTTCTTAAATGGTGTAGTTACTGTGTTGTATGTCTTTCCATCTCTTCTCCTTGGCAGAACAAATGTGATTCCCTTCCTGTATAGGTTGATGATGTTGCTGCTGAATGTTAGGAGGAATGATTGGTTCCTTTCTGTCCTTTGACAAGGAAGACAAATGCCTATTGTTTCCCTGGCAGGGCTGGGAGTGTAGTTTGACTGTATTGGCCATAACAAAGAAAAAAGCAATTTTTGGTATCAATTCCCACACACTTGCAGATTGTAATTTAAAATGAAATTTAAAAAACTATGGCCAATGGTGATGTAATTATCTACCTAGATTTAAATTGCTATTTAGTTTACTTATGTCTGTGAAAGCAGTTCTTGCTCATGTAGATGGCTGAAGTTTCGTTGGTATGAATTTATTAGTATGTTTTCTTGATTGTGCCACTGTGACTAGGCTAGCTTTATGCTCCCATCAGTGTGATGCTGTAGAAAGAATTCTAGAGTGTAAACGTTTTTATACACGTTTGATATTTTTTTTTAAAAAAAAGTATTCAGTGTAAAATCAAAGCCCTGAGCCACAAAAAACCAAATTCTGAAATGCCATTTTACCCTGGCATTTTTGATACATAAGCAATTTTGTGTATCTGCTCAGTTAAAATTGTTTATCAATGTAGCTGAAGAAAGCACCTACAAGCTTGATATAGCAATTATATTTTTAATGCTACAGAAGATATTTTAAAGGCTAGATCTGTAAAATTTCACTAACTCAGTAGTAGTCTTCAGTTAAAAAAAAAAAAAAAATAAATTAGAAAACCCCAACAGTACTGGATTCCTACTACTGAGGCAGGTAACAGTTTCCTGAAATGATTGTATACCAAATGTTGTATCTGTTACACTGTCTTCTACTTCATATCTGGCATTTATGAGCTATCTGTTTAAAAAAAACTTAATTTCCCAGATTTTTTTTTTCCCCCTGGGTAAGAAAACAATCCAAAGAAATATTAAAAAAATATTTTTAGTTTTAAATTTTCAGTGAAATACGTGTGGATTTTGTCCTGACATAGTGATAACTTGATTGTCCTAGGAGAATTTGAAATCCTTGTGCCTAGAGAGCATTAGTAAGGGACTGAAACTCTGGCTCCATGTAAACAAAGTTGAAAATCCCCATTGATTTCTGCGAGGCCATAATTCTTTTTTTTGCATTTTAACAGATTCCTTTGACTTTGTGTACATCAAAGGGCAACACATCGTTCACAGTTTAGTAAGGGTAGAATGGGTATGTGTATTTGAACAGCTGGTTGCAAACATAAAAAAAATGTGATTACATAACATTTGGCTTAAACTGTTCTTGTCTCAATGGCTTCGTATCTGGCTGCGGGAAACAAAGTGTTTTCAGTACACTGAAAATACTTCACAGATGTGTTTGTTTGAGAAATGTTACTGTTCTGTTTGATGTGTCTTCCTTTGTCTTTGTAAAAGTTACTTGATGAAGGGGTGACTCAGCTGATCGTTATTGTTTGGTTTGCAGGTTGCAAAACAGCAATGTCACAGAACTGACTACGTTCCTCACAGTGAGTAACCCGTAGCACTGAGCGTTCTGATAATTTTCTGAGAAGCATGAATCATACAGGGAAAAGGAAAATGTTGTGTACTGCATGGCTTACTGCTAAATTCTGCATCCAGGCCCTGATTTCAGCAAGATGTTGAGCACAGGCTTAACTGTGACTTTTAGATTTTTGGTCCATGTGTGCAATTACTCCTGGGACTTCAGACTTAACTACCGAGTACGTTTTTAAGAATTAATGTCTGTAAAAACACTGCTGTCATTCTTTCTGGATTTCTTTGCATGTAGGCTTAAAATATAAATACAATAGAGTGTAGTTTTAGTGTGTTGCACATTTTCAATGTATGTTTAGTAGTTTTGATGTGTGACATTATACAGCTTAGGGAATAATTAAATTAATTGAGAGGCTAGGCTGAGAGTTTTAATTCCAAGATAACTTCTGGCAACTTTGAAACGTTTTTTGAATAGTCAGAGAATGCGTGTTATTTTGCTACATGATGAACTTGAATTATCTTGTTTTATTAATAGATAGCTTACTAGACTATTAGGAAACAACTTCACATTCACATTAATTTTTTTTTTCCAGGATAATTAAAGGGGAAAAAAAAAGTGTTTGTGTCCTACTCCCTTACTTTACTTCCGACAAAATTAACAGTAAAAACTAAGAAATTTAAACAGAAAACCTGACTAGCATTGCTTAGCTCGGAGATGTACTTTTCAGGCACACTTTTTAACTTTTATTGTACTTACTGTCAGGTACGTGAAGTAAGAGAGGAAAATCAGAAATAGATTTGAAAGGAATTTTCAAGTTTATTGTTTTGGTGCTCCTCATACTAAACATCAATTGTTCATACACTTGTGACAATATACACTGAAAATAGCAAATGACGTACTTTACATTTGTAAGGACATATTGTACGTTTATGTCCAGTAATGTGATAGTTGGTTAACAAGAGCCTTGTTTAGATCCCAGACATGATACTGTGTGATACAGTGAAGTCTTATGTTTCAGTTGTGACCTTCATGCCCTCATCCAGAGGTAACTTTACAATCAGTAAAGACATAATTTGTAGTCTACGACTTTCCTAGAAAAAGGCGGGAGGCTAAATCAATCTTTTTTGCATGCCGATTAAGATAATTTTTAAGACTAAATTTAGAAGATAAAGCTTTTAGAAGTACTTCAAGTGTACAATGCGGAAAGAGAAGCTTCTAGAACCACTACATGTGAGTTAAAGCAGTATTTATGGGGATGGTAAGAGTGCCAACATGTGCTGAATTCAAAGAACGAATATGTTCATATGGAGTGAGCAGTACTTGACACCTATTAAGGAGGTGTCAAGTTAATTAAAGGTAAAATGAATAGTTGTCTCTTGAACACATTGCTTGACAGGCAGTGGTATGAGAGCAGGTAAGGGCAGCAGGTAAAATAGCCTGCAATGTTGAAGTGAGATGCAATTTGAGGGGAAAAAAAAGCAGAAATAGGAAACTCATTAAGTAATTTGCAATAACAGACAAAAAAATAGACAAAAATAGGAAGACGGTATCTAGACTTTAGAGTTTACTGAAGGCATCAGACATAGTGAAACTTTCTGTAATGCCAGCTTCTGGATGGTGAGCCAGTTTGAATGAAAAAAATTTCTTTTCATAAAAGCTGAACTCTTGGGGCTCTTTTTTGTTAATGAGGTAACTTTTTATCTGGGATGTACTGTAACTGAAAGAGTGCTGCCTTCCTACCCAGCTTCCCTCTGTCTGAAGAAAGACTTTGAAACTTCCTAGAAGAAGCTTCCAGTTTTGCAGGGAGTAGAGTGGTGTAGTATCTAACTAGTTTTAAACTTTACTCATTATCTATCTTGGGCTTAAAAAAGGTAAATCTGCTAACTTTGACTTGTGAAAAAAAGGAATATTAAAAGTAGTCCTTTCCCTTGGGAGGGAGATGCAATGCCATTGAGAACACAGGTATATAGAAATACGAATATAACCATTGCTCAGGTTTAAAATTTCTCTGTGACTTTTCTGAACGCTCAAGTGTTATGA
This sequence comes from Nycticryphes semicollaris, assembly GCA_013400055.1. Lineage (NCBI taxonomy): Eukaryota > Metazoa > Chordata > Aves > Charadriiformes > Rostratulidae > Nycticryphes > Nycticryphes semicollaris. The sequence continues at coordinate 102,197 of VXBJ01006356.1, forward strand.
GGACTCCTTCTTCCCTAATGCTTTGGGAGTTGTTACCCACAAATGAGTCTAGATCATACTTTGAGGGGCAGGTTTTCCTAGACCTCTAGCCACAGAATGAGAGCTCGGAGCTGGCTGTAGCTGACCTGTGTGACTCTGGAACGGTCAGGAGTAGTACTGCAGAAAAAATGATTTAGTAGAATGAGAAGAATGTTCCTTAAATGGCAGAGTTGACATTCATAATTTTTCTTTAAATATGCAATTGGTAAAGAACAGGAGGAAATTATAGAAAGATTTGTGCTTTTTGATCAGTTTTCCCTTTGGTTTTAAAAGATACAAGAGAAATAATAGCCTCTATCTCTCAACAGGTTTATTTTCAAGCCTGATTGTATGTAGTATCTCAGTGTGCCGGTGTATTCTGCTTGTGTGTTTATGACCAACTATAAGTTACTTAATCCTTTTTGTGAGGGATGAAAAATGTCAAATCTCTGAAAAAGGAAAAACCACATCCTTAGACATCTCTAACATTTTTGTAGGTAGAGCTGGTTCTTCAGCCTACAAACATACTTCCTTTTTATGATGCAGTAACAAACTTTCCATCCAAAGAAGTGGCACTTAAGTATGCATTCTATTGTAATGAATAGGTTGCTCAAGGAAGAGCTTGAAAAGATCAGGAAAAATGGCAAGTAATAATTCCTACACTTAAGATTTTTTTCTTTTTTTGGGCAGGGAGGGTGGAGGAGTTAAAAAAAAAAAACCAAACCTGAAGTAAAGAAGGGGAAGATCTTTAAATAATGTTTTCTACAGAAAGTAAAAGCATGAATTTGGCAGTTTTTTTAAAAGTACCCCGTTTCTTTTCACAGCAGCAAAGTATGCATTCACCTGCTTTGAACTGGTGACTAGGAGTGTGAAGATGAACAACAACAAAAAAAATGTTTTGAGTTTTTCTGCTGCACCCAGGAAGCATTTTGTATACTTGAATTACTGGTTCTAAAATGTAGAAACAAATTACCAAGGAAAACACTTCCCTCACATGTAACTTAAGTGTGTGTAAATAGTAGCCTGTGCAAGCTAAATAAAAACATAGCAGACTTGTAGAAACATGCAAGTTAGGCAAACATCTTGCTTCTTTTTAAAACCATATGATTTATTTATCGCTTGTCAGCTGCCGTGTCTCAGAACAAAAGAAATTGCACAAAAAATGTGATTGTTGAACTGTAAGTGAAATTTGGTAAGAAGTCTGGGAACTGGTAACTAATGAGAAACTAATGATAACAAATTGGAACAAACTGTACAGAGAGGTAAGGGGGAAAGAAAGAAGAAAAATTTGTTGAACTTGGGTTAACAAAAGTAGTTCTGTGATTCTCTGGCAATTTGAATGTAATTTTAGCTCCCTCCCCACAACTGCTTCCATTCTTCTAGTCAGAAGTTAGCTTAAACCTTTAGATACATAGATGAATTTGTCTTTTTTCATCATGTAAATAATCAAAGGGATGCAGAGAATTCACATGAAGGTGCATTTGGCTATGGAAAAGGAACCTTGTTTTTTATATTCCCCCAAAACAATTGTGGGGCCACCAACATCAGAAAGACATGGAGCTGTTGGAGCAGGTCCAGAGGAGGCCATGGAGATGCTGGGAGGGCTGGAGCCCCTCTGCTGTGCGGACATGCTGAGAGAGTTAGGGAGGGTCAGCCTGGAGAGGAGAAGGCTCCAGGGAGACCTTGGAGCCCCTTCCAGTCCCTCAAGGGGCTCCAGGAAAGCTGGGGAGGGACTCGTGATGAGGGAGGGGAGCCCTAGGATGAGGGGAAGGGTTTGACCCTGCAAGAGGGGAGATGGAGCTGAGCTGTGGGGAAGAACTTCTTTGGTGTGAGGGTGGTGAGAGCCTGGCCCAGGTTGCCCAGAGAAGCTGTGGCTGCCCCATCCCTGGAGGGGTTCAGGGCCAGGTTGGAGGGGGCTTGGAGCAAAAATGTGTTGTTCATTTCTTGTAGTAATAGTATTTGAAAAGTAGCAGTTCGGAGGTTTTTGACAGTGTTGGTGGATGTACATTTTTCAAGCTTCAAAAAAAATACAAAAACTTCCAAACCAGCTCATCCCGCAAAGAATGTGAGATTTAATTCCTTCATACGTGTGTAACACCTGCAGATTTAATTATATCTTTACTTCAGTATAACAACAACAATTAGCATTGACTAAGAAACTAAAAATAATAGGATTTTAACAGTTTTATATGCTTACAGTAGTTATACAGAGTGTAAATAAAAGGCAGAATGCCATTACACCTTTTTCCCCACTTATTTTTGCATAGTTAGTTTCAGAAAGTAATCTCATTAAAAATGGAAATAAAAGCAGTTTATTACTGTAAGTTGCTGATTTGTTGATTTGTTTGCAGATATGGTCATTGTGTATGTATGTATATATGCATGCTTGTATGTGTATGTTTGGATTTTATTTGTCAAGGAAAAAATACTAGATAAAACAATTATGAAAGTAATATTTCAAAATTACTGGTAGTTTCAAGGATAGAGTTAATAAACTATGTATTTCTTTGGAATAACTTCTTTTATTACAGTTTTCTTTTAAAATAATAGACTATATTTGATGTTTTATATTTTATAATAGGAAGACACTTTTGAAAAACAAAACAAACTCAGTACTGACATGACTTCTGTAAGAGTTACTCCAATTGTTTTAATGCTGCTGCTGTAGACCAGATTTAATAATGGTTATTTGCTGAATGGGTTAAAGAGCAGATTTTGATTATGTATTGTCAATCCATGATTAGCATCTGTTAGGAGGAATAAGTGGTTTATTAAGCTTTACTGTACAGATGGCAACTGGAGGAGCTCAGATGTAAATTGAATTTTTTGGTAGTATCACTGTATTGTTAGGACCAGCTGCTTATGTCTTTGCAATAGCAGGGATCTGTTTGCACAAAAAATGTTTTTGTTGTGTACAGTTACTTCAAAAGTTTAATAGTTTAGAAACCTTTACAAGTATGTATGACTAGATAAGAGTTTTCACTTTGTTTGCTTTTGCTTTCTTATTGAAAGAAGTGTTAGTAGCATAGTGTTTTTACAATTTTTATACAAAGTTTTGTCCACTTATGGGAAATGAGAAATGTTTTTTCCTAATTAAATACCAGAGTCTTAATATACAGTAGCTCTGTAACTTAGATGTTTAGGTTAAGAAGACATTTCTAGTCAACTATTGAAAGGATAATTTTCCATATGTAAGCTGATGCAGCCTTATCTTTGGAATCTAAGTCTTCTGGGACTTTGCTGCTGGTAGCGAATCTGTGTATTGTGTTCCTGTTCTAACAAGAAAGCTGCTTTTAGTAGGACTTCACCAAAACAAAGGCTCCAAAAGGTGTGATTTTGGTAAAGGTTACAAGTACAAGGAGGGAGGTACATGGGGTTTTTTATTTGCTGTTACGAGAATTTGTAACATTACTACTAATCATATGATATTTGATTTCATACTTAAAAATCCTTTAGGCAAAACTAAATTTGCTTCATTTAGTTTCTTTTTGATTTTAAGGTAATTAGCAAATCCTGTGGTGATAAAGAAAACTTGAAACAGTGGAAATCAAGAGAGTCAAAACTGAGAAAGCAACTGGGATCTGTAATTAAATAAACAATGAGGGTTCTTTTATTTTAAGCTTGACAACTGGAAGAGCTTGGATGTATGTTTTGTGAGAAACTGATGTGAAAACGGAACAAAACAGCTTGGTAACGGGCAAACCTTTTGGAGAGGGGACAGAGGATGCCACAGAGGGCTGGAGCCCCTCTGCTGTGAGAAGAGGATGAGAGGATTGCGGGGATTCAGCCTGGAGGAGAGAAGGCTCCAGGGAGACCTGGTTGCAGACTTCCAATGTATAAAGGGGAATCATAAGATAGATGGAGAGAGACTTTTTACAAGAGTCTGTAGTGACAGGACAAGGAAATTGTTTTAAATTAAATGAAGGTAGGTTTAGATTCGACATAAGGTAGGAATTTCTTTGCTGTAAGGGTGATGAGGCACAGAACAGGTACCCAGAGAAGTTGTGGATGCCCTATCGCTGAAATGGTCCAAGTCTGGTTGGATAAGGCTTTTAGCAACCTGACCTAGTCCCTACTCGTGGCAGAGGTGTTGGACTAGATGATCTCTTAACGTCTCTGCCAACACAAACATTTCTCGGGTTGTATGTAACACTGAAATAGGTGCTCAGAGAGCGTGCGAAATCTGCATAATTTTTACTGAATAAGGCTTTGAGCAACTTGATGCAACTTTGAAGTTAATTGTCTTTTGAGCAGGAGATCATAGAATCATAGAATCATTCAGGTTGGAAGAGACCCTTGGGATCGAGTCCAACCATCAGCCCCACTCTCCAAATTCCTCCTCTACACCAGATCCCCCAACACCACATCTCAACGGCTCTCAAACACGCTCAGGTATGGGTACTCAACCCTCTCCCTGGGCAGCCCATTCCAGGCTCTGACCACTCTTTCTGGGAAGAATTCTTTCCTAATGTCCAGCCTAAACCTACCCTGTTGTAGCTTGAAGCCATTCCTTCTTGTTCTATCGCTAATGCCCTGTGAGAAGAGACCAGCACCAACCTGTCTACCATGGCCTTTCAAGTAGTTGTAGAGAGTGATGAGGTGTCCCCTCAGCCTCCTCTTCCTCAAACTAAATACTTCCAGCTCCCTTAATCGCTTTTCATAAGATTTGTTCTCCATGCCCCTCACCAGCTTTGTTGCCCTCCTCTGCACTTGCTCCAGCACCTCGCCATCTCTCTTGTGTTGAGGTGCCCAGATACTCAAGGTATGGCCTCACCAGTGCTGAGATGTGACCAGATGACCTCTGTAAGATCCTTCCAATCTAACCAACTTTGTGATTATGTCTTCACTAGTATGTTCTTAATTATTTTTTCCGCCTTTTTCTCTTTCCTTGTAGGATTTTTAAAAGAGAGAGGTAAAATTAGAAAGTGGCAGTAGCATCAGGGAATTGTTGCGTCAAATCAGTGGGTCGTAGCAGGGAATATATGGTGGAAGATAGCTGCTGTTGTGCCACAGTGGTTGACTCTTGTTTTTTCTACGGCCCTTCCATGTAGTCAGCAAGATCTTTCTTAGGGTAGTGCTGTCTCCCAGATCTGGCCATGCTTGAATAGCTTATCTCGGTCACCTCCTTAGCTCTGCTGCACTGTAGTACATCCTGTCAAAGATGTATTCCTTTGCTTTTCTGTTGTGCCTGTTTTTTCCCAGTTTTGTAATAGTTGTCTTAAATTTAGATGCAGAATGGTGCTGTTCTTCAGATTTAACTCTTATCCACAAAAAATAGTGTACAAGGAAATGTATATATAGGAAATACATATATATAAAAATAAAAAATTGGCTGGATTGATCCATGTATAATCTCTTTTGTCTGAGGCTGTAATTCTTTTGGTATTCATTCAGTAAGGCAAGATTATGTTTCCTTTGTGTCTCAGCTCTAACCTGGATTTTTTTTTTTTTAAATCTGTTCTATATACAACAACAGATGTAGAGCTGAATGTAGTTGTTTTGGTTTCAGTGTTATTTTATTCTCTGTGGTGATCTGTAATAAGAATCTTACTAAGCATGTTTTGTTTGTTTGGAAAAGAAAAAATAAATTGGCATTGTGTGCATGTACGTTATCTAAGTAGAGAGTTTAAAATGATCAGATGTTTTCTAACTGTTATCATGTGTTTTCTCAATATTTTAAAGGTTTTCTTTTTAGGTTTCCAAGAGTAATTTATTTCAAACAGGCCCAGTAATGAAAAGTTTAAATGTTCTTGCACAATTCAGAGGAAGTGAAGAAATGGTATGTTAGAGCACCGCATAAATGCATATCAGATGCATAAAGCATGGTGTTAGAGCTTGCAGAGGGGTTATATGTATCATCTGTTTTAGACACATTACAGAGGTGATGTCAAGGTGAAAGCAGACTTGCAGAATGGTTGGAAATCATTTGATATTCTGACTCTGAGGCTGTAAATGGCTCTGTGGCAGATGGAGTCTTTGTCAAGGAAGAAAAATGGCAGCTCTGGAACATCATACATGTTTTTGCTTAGCAGCTCAGTGCATAAGCTGTGACCTTCCAGTGTTCAGGAGTTCCTCCTGTGCCTTAATAAATTGTCCTCCACTTTTATTCCCTAAAACTAGATAAATAGTAGTCATCGTAATTCAGTACCACTTGGGGTGTTTTAATATGAAAAAACATAAGCATGCTTCATTGCCAGACTATGCTTGCAATTTCTGCATGAAGTGCCAGAAACAGTTTTTAACTAAACATAGTTTGTTACTGAAAATACAGGGGGATGTGTGTGTGTTTGTGTGCATAGATGACAATTAGTACAGCACAATATTAAAACTGTATATGTGAACTGTTAATTCTCTGGAATAGGATTTTAAACCACAACAGAAACCACAGTAAAATGGACTGTGATTTGTAAAATATGTTCATCCTGTGGGTACCTGTATCTGTGTGATTTATTCCAGAAAAGACAGACCTCTAGACTAGATATTGAAGAAGCTATTTCTTCTTAGTTCAAAGAGGATTAACATAGTTGATAAATTCAGTCTCATTTCTGAGTCGGTGTTTTTTCTTTATTGATAAAAATTCAGGTATCTCTTAGCACCTGGTAGCATCTAGTGTACTGTTGATACAGTTTCATCTCTGTTCTTCTGTGAGGTTGAGTCTATAGAATGAGGGTTCCTTTTACCTGTAGAGTAACTGATTTTCTATATTCTCATTCCTGTTAATGAAATTTGTGCCAAGTTGTGATAAGTTGTGAAGATTGATTTCCTGTATTTATGATTGCTAGTGCTAATAGCTATGTACCAGAGTTGCGTATTTCATATGTACAGTAAATTTGGATGTCTTGGAGTCTTTCTCATTTAATTGTTAGAATTAAGATTATATTCTTTAACAGTTTTCCCTGTTCTTAGGTCCCATATGCAGTAGTTCGATCCTAATAAAACCATTGCTGTTGGTTGTTACAGTATATGGCTTCAAGAGCCTGTAACATCTTATAGAAGATTCTCAATTGGACAGTTGACCTATATTACAGGGTAATAAGTCATTGTTAAAAGTGCAAGAATTTCACAACTATCAGCTGCCAGCCATACTCTTTAGCCTACTTGACAATTGTTAGAATTATAGAAGGCAATCAGTGTTCATCACAGAAGAAAATGACCCAGCACTTTCAAGGGTCAAGGTTGTTGCATTAGAGTATCTTTCTTTCAAACCCTGGAGGTTGTATAGCCTTTGCTTTTAAAGGTGAGCTCGCTCTAATTAACTGTGCCTCTGTCTATTCAGTTTCAGTCATTTTGAGGTGTAATGTGGATGGCTTTTTTGCAGAAGGACAAGTGCTATATAATTGAAACAGAAGCATTTTTGATAGCGTGTGATTGAAAATAGTCTTCAGACATCTTTTTGTTAGGACATCGTAATGCACAAATGTGAGTGTAAGACCACTTCATGTGACATATGCCTGGATGCTTATATCTTTAAAAGTGAGAGAAATAGAAGGAAGAATAAGGCCTTGTGCTATATGCTTTCAGCTTTCAAAGCTCTCAGTGACATAAGTGCTTGTTAACTTAAAAAGAAAGAATTGGAGCACGTATGAGGAGAGTTTATGGAAATTTTTATGCTTTCAATTACTTACCTAGTTCATTATGTCCAGTATCTTGATGGTATTCTTCCTGGGTTGTATAGCGACAATTTAATATGACTGGCTCCAGGGATGGTGAAGTCCATTTTCAGACATTTCATTATTTTTCTTCTCTATTTTGCAGTGGTCTCTTGTGCCTTCTGTTTCTTTGGTGTTGTGATGGCCCTCATAACTGTAGAATGACTTCCTTATGCCCTCAAGATAAAATGAGAAAATAAATTGCAAATTACTTTCTTTTATTCCAAGGAGTTCTGTATGTAATTTTGGTATACTAAAGGTAACTAATTGGCAGTGTATCTTCATGGAATTAGGGTTTTCGCATATTAGTTGAAAAAGAAAGGAGAAAACCTACCAAGCAGGCCAGTGAACATCTATTTTTTACTGTTTTGTGTTAGTTTTTAGTATGACTTTCGAGCTTGTCAACAATAATGGTAACTTGATAGTGGCATTACAGCAACAATATATTATTTGTATTCTTTCAATTAAAAAAACCCCACCTCTGTAAAATGAGAGCAGTGAAAAAAGTTAGTGGGTTGTATTAATAGTTTTTTGAGTTTTGGGCTGAATTCAAAACATAGTTTTGATACTCTTTGAGCTACCAGTGTAAATAGGTTGCTCTTTACCTGTGAAGTATAAGGCAGCATATATCCCACAAAACCGAAATATAGTACTAGTACAAAGAGAGAGAAGTGTCTTTAAAATACTTCCCTAATTTTTAAATTTTTGTCGGCCCTGAGTAGTAGAATAAATTAATCTATTCAGTATTCTTCTCTTTTTCAGTTAAGTGTTTTGTGTAACTGGTAGGTATGCTGGGTGGTTCTGCATACTGTTACTGAACCTGCTGCATTGTTTTACTTGGGTTTCATGATGATTTTGCTTCGTGCCAAGCAATTACACTTTTATTCATGTAATAGTTCTAGATTCTGTTCGTGTTTAATCATTAGATAAACACAGAGAGTTTAAAAAAGTGTTGTTCTTGTATTAAATTATTGTATTAATTGGTGTGCAACTTTAGCTGTGAAAGTATAGTTTGTTCCAAGTGACACCCAATTTTTATTAGATATTCCTGCTGTTTGGCAGAGAAATAAAAAACTCCTTTGTCTCCTTAGCACCCATTGATTTTTCTTTCAAGGCTATGTTAACAATGCTGATGGAACGTGTGCAATTAGAATCTACATTTAGCAATAAGTAGAGAAATAAATTTTTTAAACTAAAATGTACTGTACACTCAGTGCTAACAATATTTTGCAATATTGCTGTGCTTGAAGCAGTGAAACCAGGAGGAGGACAAGATACTGAAAGGTCGAGGAAAAATGAGGGAAAGAACAAATGATGCAAAAAGAAAATGACACTGAGGTCTTGGTTTAATACATATGTATTCCAGGTTGATGGCTGATTTCATTAGCAAATCTCATTGTTATGCAATGTCTGTTCTTCTGCAGCAAAATGAATATTGTATTCTCAGAGGGTCTACGAGTGCGTGTATGTGTATATTATGATGATCGATAAAGAATATATATTTATAGTTGTACTAACATTTTAAAACTTCTTTAAAATCTTTATATTTTCAAAATAATTTTCTATTTCAGTTTTCCAGTAAAATGGTAAATTAATGATTATTCTTATGGAAAGTAGAAGTTTAAGCTTCCCTCTCTGTGCATTTCTCAGTTAATACTGAATTTACCATATAAAAAATAAAAATTTAACGATACGAATATTGGTCTCTTAATTGTTTTTTATATGGCTGACAGTAATGTATATAGAACATTGAAACCGTCATCTCGGTCTCAAACCCCATGAAACTAGAATCACTCTATATTATGGAACACTGAAAAATACTGAAAAACTGTTTGTTGTAAGATACCTCATCCATACCATCCATACTGTGAAATGATGTGTTTTGCTACATGGCACAGTGGGTTCCTTCAGATACGGGTGTGCTTTAGTTTCTTTTGTTTCCCAGTTGCTAGTTAAAACTACTGTTTCTGTGATACTAAGATGTTTTGATAAACACAATATTGAAAAGGAGAAGGAATGTATGAGAAGGCTTTGATGCAGGAAAATTAAAATGCACTGAAAATAATTAATGCAGGTATTTTTCTATGATCTTTTAGAATTTATTCCACGTGTATAAACTTTGTGGGGTCTAAATCTAGTAGCAAATGTATGAAATACTACTAAATAAATGGTGATGTGGGTTTTTGAGTAGTTTTGTGATTAGTTCTGGGTAATGAGCCCACATGAAGAATGCTTTTGGACACTGGCAATGTAAAGAGAAGCTAGTTTTCTGGGTTTTCATTTGAGTGATTTTTACTTGCCTTGGAACAATTTTGTTCTTAATAGGGTGAATAGAGGTGTGTTTAGTAGTAGTTGAACATAGCTGCTTCTTTCTTTAGTAGCTGCTGTGTTTATTCCCGTTCCAAGATATTCTTACATGGGGAAAAAACTGCACTGAGGCTTGCGAATGTTGTCAGAATGTAATTTATAGGGACACAAATAGGACTCGTTTTGGTAGGCTGTTGTGTGGAGGGCTCTCAGGAGTCAAAGTTGGTTGAGACTTTTGGCGCAGGCTGAGCATGAGGAGTTAGTGGTTTCTTGTGTCCGTGTGGTGTCGCACCTGTTTCTCCCCTCACCCCTTCTTTGTAGTTTAGTTGGAGATCACTTTTATTAAGTTGTTAATTTTTCTTGAGGAAAAAGATCATTTTGAGTTTCTAGTGTCCCACCCCAAAAATTATTTCTGTAAGTAAGGAATTGTCCCTTTTGTCCCCTCCTTATTTGTCTGTGCAGCTGGTGTCAAAGGGTTCCTGCTAAAATTGTTAGAAGCAAGAGAGAGACTAATATTGCAAGGGAAACTTTTAGAAATAAATTTATTGATTGTGATGCACTTCAGAGATGCCTGCATGGAGTTCATACTCTCCAAAACCATTGCTGCAGGCTGGATGAATGGATGACGCTGGAGTTGTGTTCCTATTGGTAAATGGTTACTATTTTAAGCAGGAATTTTGGCTGTGAAAATATGTGAAGTATTTCTTGCAGCAATTTTGGTATTCACATCAAGGTATGATGCGAAATACAGATTTAAATCTTTGTTGGTGTTCACTAGAGGTTGCTGATCTTCTCAGGTGAGTGAAAACATTCACAGCTTAACTGCTTTTATAGTTATGACATGATAAACTATGAATTTTTAAATTAAAACCTTTTTTTTTGAAATAGAGCTACTGAAATGATATGGATAGTTCTAGTTAGGCTCATATTCCTCTTTTGGGATTGATACTTGTTCTCTTTGATACAGTGTTGGGAAGATTCTTACACTCACTAGAGGTAAGATTCTTAACTTTTTGACATTTCTTTGGCAGGAATGATAACACGCAAGGGCTCTGTAAGAAGAGCTGAGTTTTCAGGATTTTGTATTTTCTTAAACCATAGATCTAATTCCCCAGAGCAGTGTTTGAAATCTCAAACGCTTTAATAACTAAAATCTAAAAGCTAACATTTTACTCAATTACTGTACATATTGTTTTAAAAATATTTTAAAATTTCTATTTATTTAGGTGTTTTTAACACTCGTATTTATAGGTAGGCCCATATTCAATACCTATATTTATAGTTAGAATTTGCTATGTAGAAATTGATACCCTTTTTAAAAAAAAATTCTCCCAGAAAGACAGTGACTGTTCAGGTAAACTCCACAGTTTGACGCTGTCCCATTTTGTGATGGCAGGTCCTGATGTATATTTCAGATGTAACTGGAGCAGTGATTTATTGTTTCGGTATCCTATTAGGCCTGTTTTATAAACATATAATTTTTTTCATGGATCTGAGGTGCTGGACATGGATATTTTAATCGCCTGTGAATTTCTGTCTGAGAACATCAATCGCTGAATCATTATTTAATCTCTGCTAATGTGGAGGTAGTGGATTGTAGTTCAGTATATTCAGTTTGTCTAGCGATTGCGCTTGTAAGAAACAAGCCCCTTCTTAACACCTTGTCAGACTGTTACTGGCCTGGGGTCTTGGTTGCACCTGGAGTTCACAAAGTCAGTATAGACCTTCACTTTGGCTGTTTCCGGTGCCACATTTTTGTTTCCCTGTCCTTCATTTCTATCTCCATGCGAAACAGCTGTTCCACAATATGTATTTTTCACATCACCAGCAATATGGATTGAAATAATTTTATAAAAATCCCATCATTTAAAAGCTAGTATTTAAGATGTTGAACTATAGTACAATGAAGTTTTGATGGGTTTTACTTCAGGCAATGCGTTATGTCCAGGTTCTTGATTAGGAAATTGTGACTGTACTAATTATAACAAGCAAAGCTTGCTGAAGTCCTACTGTGGGTATTGTTCTGGTGGCAGAGATGCCTCTTGTTCAGTGTCCCACCTAGTCGGGATGGTGTGATGATGATGATGGCGATGATGGCAGTGACTCCTGCGTGGGCACAGCTGGGGCCCCGGTGGAGGGTTTGCTGCTGCAGAGGTGCCCTCCCAACCCCAGGAATTGATCAATCCATTCCCCTGCCCCAGGCGTTTCCTCTGATGTGAACATGTCTTTTGTCTTACTGCCTGCTGAAGTTGGAGCCCTTGTGCTGGTGTTCTAGGGCACTGTAGCAGTTCCACTTGCAGCTACCTTTTGTGTAATAAGTTGACTGCATTTATCGCTTCAAGAAATTCTATCACTGGACCAAACTGTCTGTAGTTACTTAGGAGTACCAAGTGTTTTCTTCCAAGAGTCACGGATTTTTTTGAGTGCAGTATTTGGTTTTGTTGTTTTGTTTTTTTCTTTTTTTTTTTTGCCTTTTAATCTTCATAGTAGCTAGAGCCCTCTTCAGTTCCATTGTGACAACCAGATTTTTAAACTAAAGCTTGTTGAAATTATTTTTTTGAAAGGTTATAGGTAGGAAAAAAGAGCTGTTCTCCCTGGATCACTGCTACATGTCTAATGCATATGTGAATAATTTTTTTTGAGGAGGAAAAGCGTTAAACTGTCTTGTCTTTTTTTTTTAAAGGAATTTGAATTT